>JAUELC010283474.1:0-16156 GCA_031471745.1 Cryptochiton stelleri
CCATTACATGATGCAGGGGTGAGCTGTAGATGGTCCAAGCGAAATTTAACTATCTCCGGACCTATGTTGACAGAAATCTCTGATGTATTAAATTCTACGGTTACACTGAGATCCTGGGACTTCCTTGTTTTGATTCTGAAAGTAGTCATAAAATAAACATCAGGCTTGTTTGGGGTTTTATGGATATACATGCATGTACTTACGGTTTACCGTCATTTCACTCATACGACTGTGGGTCAGCAGACTGGGCACTGGGTGAAGGAAACCACCCTTGATGTCACTGGCAACAAACAATCACAAGACACAAAAGAAAGCTAGTATGTAAAACTCGGTGAGATACACATACATAACATGCAAGACAAATTAGGCAAATTAACAGTGCAAGATGCCACAATAAATCGTCTTAAATCCGACAGTAACAGGACATAGGATTGTTCTACCATCAACCAACTAGTAGTAGGACCTCAAATGCAAGCTATGTTGTCTTAAAAATAATTTTTAAATCAGAACTGTAATAATTATGTTGTTTATTAAAAAAAATTGCCAGCCCTCGTTAATAGTTTTCAGCGCTTCGTGTATGTGGTATATTCCTACAATCTTTTCTCGATTTAAAACTTTGTAGGCGAAAATCTCATGCTGGATTAGGCCTACGATTCTGGGGAATTGGATGGGGAATAGCGCTCTACAGTAAGGTAAGGTTCACGTAGATATCACTATTTCGTGAATTGAAAAGCAGAATTTCCGAGGAGGATTTTTCACAGTACTCGTGCTACCCATACCCCTCTGGTTATGTGCAGAGGGATAAGGTACCATGGCTATGTAAGACCTGGGTGCTGGTGGTTACCGACTGCTTTGTGAAGATGACTTTTAGTGTAGTCGATGTTAGCTTTATTGGGCCAGTTCTAAAGTCTTTGTCTAAAGTGTTTTCTAGACACCCGCTGTTAGGATGGCTGGTCAGTAGAAAAGACTGATATCCGGCGGGATTGAAATGAATAGCCTAGGTGGTGGAACAACTATCATAAACGGTTGGCCACGAACATTGGGACTCTTATACTGTGATTTTTGTTGCCACCCTACTTGGAAATAAGGTGGGCGAAATTTTAAATCCTATACTATAGGACTGTGTTCTTATGCTAAATTAAATGGCTAGACTTTAGAACTGACCCAATAGAGCTAGTAAAAGCCGTGCATATTCGAGTAAAGGCCAGCGACTGTTGCAACGACGTGATAACAACACAACCTTTTCAATCACTTGTGGCTGGTTTTGTCTGGTTTGTATTTTAACATACACCGATGAAAGAGAAAATACCCTGTATAGCTCATGGAGATACGCCCTCTCTCAATCACAAACCTGTCCGTCCCACTACAGTCACACTTCTCTCTCCTGAAACATGCATCATCTGCGCGCATTGATGCGAAACGAGAGGCGTTACTATGGTAACACACTTCAACACTTTGTTCCGGCGGAGTCACTCGGGACTTTATCGATCGCCGTGTGAATGCGCGTGTCCCGTCTGTCGATCGAAACACACTTTTTTCCGCAAACCTGATTTCTTCTCCAGGAAATGACTGTTTTCCTCAATAATTACCACACGTCAAACTGTCTGGGTAGTTTAAAGTCTCTTCGTTTGACTAACTACACAATCTCAGCATAATATAGTGAATTCGCACTCAATAGACTTATGGTTAGAAATAGACAAACAGACAAAGTAGGTATGTTAATCCGTTATAGTTGTATATCACTTAGTAAAACTAGAATGAGAAATTAATTTCTTTAATAAAAATAAAAACAACAAAATTATTATTTGATGAACAATTTAACGGATTAGGAAAAAGTGCCATATTTGTGGGGGATTGTTTTAAATGTTATAAAGTGCCTTTACAGTATGCCATGTGGTGTGTTATAAAAACATCAAAGACAAGGAAAATTCGGCTGGTATACATGTTTAACGTTTTTTTCTACATCATATAAAACCAAATATTATATGCCATTTGGTAATCCTTTATGAACGTCAGAAACCATGAATGAATAAATATTCGATGAATAAGTAAATAATGTAATTGTCTAAATATATCTTTAAAACGTTGTTTTAATGAACTGTGATTCGAGTATATCCCATTGTGGTCAATGGAATGCAAGGGTAGAAACTGCAACAGACTCCCATGGCTGCTACATGTAACTTCAACAACTGACTAAAACGCTTATACCTTCTGCCAGCTGACTCTCTTACCAGCAGCTTCCAAATGCTACATCGCTATAGGCCACGCATGCGCTTTGTGTCACTCTCTTGGATTCTCTGCACAGTATAATCATTGTGAGTTTAGCTGGCAGCGAGTGACGGTCTGACTGTACCGCTGAAACTGGATCCAATACCAGCCGCGGAGAAAAGTTAACAGTGTGCCTCAAGAGACGCCATACACTGGCTCTTAAGGATATGTAACCCGTTTTTATACTGTTCCATCAGATAGACATGAGCGCTAACTATGGCGAATTTCTTACGGAATATACAGTGGGTTATTCTCGGATTATTTTGGATGTTTTTACTTTCTGATTGTGGTGAGTACAAACTTCATCTTACCATTGATCGCTTTTAGATCCTCTTGGTTTAACCGTTAGACTACATCACTCTATACAGCATAGGCCTATCCCATTCTGTCCTGGGACCTCAGTTCTCTTAACGGGTCGTTCTCTCTTTTAAAGACACTGTTGTTGGTGTGGATTGATCCTGTGAGTCACTGACGGCCTGGAGAAACTTATCGCTTTAGAAACAGTCTATAAACCTGATTAGTGATGATGTTCACAGCCTACACAGTAAGCTTAGCAGAGATCTAAGTGGGCCTACAAATTTGTTAACTTATTAGCTGAACTTATCTATGAGGTAACGGCTTTGGATGCAATGGCGAGCTAGTGTGCAGAGATGCCACACCATTTTGGGCACAGACGGGGGCCTACAAATACAAATCTAAAAATAGAACATATGGCATAAAATGTGTTTCTTATTTCGACCTGTTGTACTGACTACAAGTGTCAGCTTTTAAATTATCATTTGTATGATCTTTCTTTTACTCATGGTCATTATTATATAAACTTTTAATGATTGGATTGTGGATATGTTTGCTATTGCTGGTTTACAGTTTAATGTTATATATATATTTTTAATATAAGATAGTAGAATATAGGATACTTCATTATTGTTTAGTGTTACTTTGACTCTTTGAGATGAAAGTATATATTTGAATATTTCCAAATATTAATCACACTGGTACAGCCAGGGATTTTTATTAATTAAAAACCAATGATTCATGTCTTGTTGTAGATAAACTTACAGAAACAAGTGTTTTAACTGATCTTAATCTCTAGTTGTTATGCGTATCCTATACATATCTGGAGAGAATGTAATATTTATTTATATTTAATTATCGACAGTTATAGTAAGTTATCTTAACTAATTTTGATAACAATATTTTAATGAAAATATCAGAGAATTCATAACTAATTTTCCTCCGCTGATAACATGGTGTCAGAACTTTATACATGTTGCTTAGATACTATGGTAATATAAACTGTGAATTAGCGTTTGAAAAACTTATGTCTGAGATTTTATCTAGAACATAAGATGATTTATCGTTTTTTAATCAATTGACATGCCTGTTCCAGTGTGATTTATCTGTGGGACTGTATCTCTATTCAACATAATTGATTTTGGCAAATGTTTTTATTTACGTATATAAGAATATTTTCCTATAATGTTACCAGTAACAAATGAGGTTGGTAATGAGTATAGGTAAAGCTAGAAAGGTAACGCCGTAACAACAATGATAACAAATTAACAATTACTTTAGAGTATACATAATTTAGCGTTGATATATGTAAGTGTTTAACAAACAACTCTGTAATGTTTAATGTAAACAATATTGACACGTGGTACTTTAACCCATCCTCAAATAACAAAGAACAAATATTATATCAAACAGATAAAAGAATGCTATTTAATATAGCAGTGGGCAATGTTATATCTAGGAATATGCTGCAACCTACATGTTTGTGACAGGTGATATTTTAATTGACCGTCTGTGTCATGTTGTTTGCATACCACTAAGGTTCTCTCCTTGCATTCATTTCATTGTTTTGCAATAACATTTTCTTAAACAGCACAGCAATGAGTCCAAATATTCTTCCAGGCTGCTTATAAAGACACAACGCGTATAGGATATTTGTAAACACTTGGAAAAGACTAGGTGATGTTTGTAGCATGTAGGTATGAATTATAATAATTATATTTATTTGACTTGTACCTCCAACACATTGCTATAAAAGCTAATAAATAAACTATGTCGACCTACTATACAGCATGTATGTAGTAATTATAGAACTGCCCGCGCTATGGTGACATTTCTATGGCATTTTCAACCAAGGGAACTTTACCCGTTATAGTGATTATACATAGTATAGGCGGCTTGTCGACTTACACACGTACTCTATGGTATAGGCGGTTAGTCGACATACACACGTACAAACGAATGTGTATACATTTGTCCTTGATTGTTACGAGACTAATGGTTAGATTTATCGCCCGAGCTTCCTGTGGCTGGAATGTTTACGGGACATGGAACAGTAATAAAACTATGTGTCTTTGAGAGTAGCTATACTTACAGAGTTTTAAGTCTGTGGGAAAATTTCCTTATGTATCGCCGTTACTGCTGTATGCAGACAATTTGCTCAAACTGGGCTCGTACTTGGAATCGAACCCACGGGCCACAGCCGTAAGGCTATACAGGCAACTAAATAATGGGAAAATTGTCAGTTATCTACACCAGTGGGATATATCCGCTAGCTATACTCTAGCTAACAACTTTCTATTTCTGTAGAAGGCCTGTGGGTTGAATGGTATGAGGGCTAGGCCACCGGCCTTTACGTGCGTGCCCAGGACGATCGGAGCACAATCGGCGTATTTTTCTGTATTATATGTATGAGTACTGACTAAGAAAATAATATCTCCAGAGCTAATGGAAATACAACTATCTCTTTAGTATTTACAGACTACAGATTTGTACGCAACGGAAACAAACAAATCATTTGGCGGATATAATTGGTGTATATGCGTCATTACTCTAACACTTCACATTTTAAGGTTGTGTTAGTGTCGCTGTTTACTGTTGGAGTACACCGCCGTCAATTCGTATAATCGAAAAACTCTTGAGTAAGGCGTAAAACACCAATCAAACAAACAAACACACTAAAACAGTGGGAATTTTATTAAACATGATATATAGGAACAGTAATAAAACTGTTCGAAAAAATCCTAATCGAAAAATATATCCAAAATTGTAATAGAATATATGTTATTGATCTAATATATCACACCGGCCATCTCACAATAAACTTAAAAACCAGTACCGTGCTTTTGAAATGTTATTTTATTAGTACGGTATACATTGTGAATAAATGACAAGCGATAAAGCTATCACAATAAATATTGATTTATCTAAATGATATGTGTCAGTGTATAGTGTAAACTATATGAAGTATGTGCCATCCCATACTCAGTTACATATATACGATAAAGACACACAGATACTTAGTGCAGTTCTATAGGCGGTGACAAAGACAAAGGGGACAAGATGACAGCTGTACATCGATAGAAAGCTTACCTGAACTGCGGTCTAATGAAAAAGGAATATGCGATTAAAACACTGCCATAATTGATATTTGTTAATTTTATTGAGTCCATGACGTAATCGTGTTTGGAGTGATGGTAATAGAGCTAACAAGCCGTGTAATTGACTTACATTTTACACGGTTCACTTCAGTTACCGAAGCGTTATGCTATTCATTTCTGGCCATAGACACCTGACTCAGGCTTCTCTTTTGATGTGGCCGCCAATAGCATGAACTCGGTCCTAATGGAAAATCTCTCCCGTCCCACGCGACTGTCCTTTATGCAAACAATAGAAATCAATAAATCCTTCACCCATTATTATTGAGATTAGCAAAGTATTTGGTTACCTGACAAAGTAGACAGCCTATATAATGGTGCAATAACAACATTTCCTTTGTTATTTGTCTTAAAAAACTCTTAGGGTTGTTGGTCTGTTCCTAGGCTAGCACATTCTTTTCGATAAAGGCCGAAGGTATTTTGTATTTAATTGCCGATTTTGCAGTTGTTACCTGTATTATTATTTATAAACAGACACGTGCGTTTGATAATTGGATACCTTTTTGATATACAGAAATGTTATATTTTGCTCGCGGCGTATTTGAACATCTGTTGACTTGATTCTGTTGTGTTACAGTCTGTATGGTCAATGGATTTAATAAGCTGTAAAGCTTCAGCCGCCACTATATGCAGGACAGGTTTACAGTATAATCACAGAAAAAGCACGATAAACTGTGCTGGCTGACGAATAACAAAGTAAACCATTATTTGTCTTGCGTTATATGTACATGTAACATAAGAGATTATTTAGGTAGAGTTTTGACAATTCAAAAAGCCTAGCATAAACATTTTCGTCAACCGGGTCTGCTATATGACTTCGGTTGAACTTGAACTTGAAAGCCTATTTATGCGAAGTCCTTATTTCAACATATCGTGTACTGAAAACACCTGGGTAATAAAATATTCCTGTGTCTCCACGTTCTTTACAAGACATCATTTTGATATTTTTTGGCATCTTCCTTTTGAGTAAATTAGAATTAATATAAGTTTTTCTCTTTTGGGGAAATTAAGAGATTTGTTCTAAACGTAAACTAGATATGTCATGTTTATGGCATAATCTGATGTATACAAAGGATCAAGAGGAAAGTTATCATCGCTAAAGTTGAATCGATTGATATATGAGTACCAGTTCATGTTGTATTGAATTGGCACAAATCTCATGTCAGTTAGGATTAAGGCAGTTCAAGACAGCATTTTGTATGAGCTAAAACAGGGACAAACATACGGACACCCTGTTAGGTGGCTGCTAGTCACATCATGCATTTTCATATTAATGTACAAATGGTGCATTAGTGTTGTTGTAAAATAAATTCCGTGGGGGTCGCACGGGGACATGTCTACGCCGCACGTGCGCCTGAGACCTCTTTGTGACCTACATGTTTAAAATCTCCATGGTCACTTGCTAATGTTTTATTTATGCTATTTGGCCTGGTGTTGATGGAAGTGGACAGATGGCTAACAGCTTGACCATCTTGTTGGGTTCCCCCCTTATTCTGTCACGCGAACTAATCCAGTTCTGCTGTGTGTTTCTAGCTAGTTATGGTTGAGTTAACACGTCCAGACAAAAGTCAAAACATCACTTCAACCTTCGATCATCCGAAATCTATGCAAAGTTCCCCAATTCTCAAACCATCTCAGTTTATCTTCAACTTTAATGCCGGCGACTGAGAAAGAACCAACTTTGAGAAGTATTTGTCTTAGCTCTATTTCTGGCCTTATAACTTCACTGCTATTCATGAACAGCTTCTGTCAAACAACCTCACAACCATTTATTCCGTACAAATTAACCAGAAAATCGTTTAAGCTGTCTTTGTTACACGTTAGAACATAATTAGGCACTCGCTTTCCTTTGTTGTCAAACAGCGTTTCCACCCATTACCCCCAATCTTTTGTGGGTGGAGCGCCACACGATCATACTGTGAAGCTTTAGTCATGGTTCAATTTTCAGATTTGGAAAGCTATTCTTTCTATGATCACTGGCAATCCTCTGTCTGAAAGGAATGTAACATTCAAAGAAATAGGGCGTGAAACAAGATGTGAATTTTAACTTCTAAACTCGACAGAAAACATCACATGTAAGCTTAGTTGTTTGCAATTGTAAAGATTTTGTGCAGCTAAATCTTCCAATAGGTGTTAATAATGACGGTGGATCCATTTTCCATTTATGTCTTCTCGACTATGCCAATGTCTGCTTATTTTCTGCTAAAGCCATTGATTGTATGCTGCAAGTGATATTTATAGAAACTGACTTAGTAATTTTATACCTTGTAGCTTTATATTAGCTATCTCACATCAAGTCCATTGTCTAGCTCAATAAAGGTGCAACCCATGTGGTCAAATTTATCCAGAACTGTGGTTATTAAGTGACTACTTAAGTCTATATTCAAGGGTAAACGTGTTTAACTTTAAATTACTACAAGAAATGTGATATTGAATTATTTAGATTTTCTAAGGTATGGACCATATAGCTATTGACAGTTAGCTATTGTCGCATTGCTGTAGTGATAGTTTTATGCTACATACAATGTACAACACACTGGTAGTAGCGTAGCGTAGTGTAATGTGGACTTTGTGGTGCGGTGCGGTAAATTGTACAGTGTAGTGTAGTATAGCGCAGTACAGTGTAGTCTAGTGAAGTGTTGAGTGGTATGGTGTGGTACGATGCAGTGCAGTGCAACTACACATGAAGCTTATCAATTGCATTTAGCATAGCATTTAGCATAACATATAACATAGCGTATAGCATAGCGTATAGCATAGCGTATAGCATAGCGTATAGCATAGCGCATAGCAAAGCGTATTGCATAGCGTACAGCATAGCATATAGCGTAGAAAATAGAATTGCATATGGCACGATATAGCATAGCATATAGCACAGCATGCAGCATAGCATGCAGCATAGCATGCAGCATAGCATGCAGCATAGCATGCAGCATAGCATATAGCATAGCATATAGCAAAGCAGTAGTACAGCATATTATAGCATATCGTATAGCCTAGCATATAAAATTTACAACGAGGACATTATGGGATGGAAATGCATTAAAATCAGTCCATTTATGAAAAGACAGACTACCTGCTGGTTATATCATATTTGCTATATGTGTGTAGGGTTGTAGCCATGTAAAGAATGGGAGGTAAACTGCAATCTTTATTGAACATAACACTTGGTGAACATTAAGTGTAACTGGATTAAATAAAGATCAGACACCAATGCAATATTAGCAATTTCTCTTTTCAAATAATGAGATATGGTTCTTTATTATGTATAAGCTTACGGATTAGTTATGGAAATCTACTATAGGTGATAGAATACATTGGGAATAGTCTGTGATATTTATATATTTAAGATCTACATGTTTAAATTAATATCGCGGTGGAATAAAATATTTTCAAATTGGACAATTACTGAAAGCTTTCAAAATAAGGAAATATTGGGTTCTATATATTATACATCAGAATTAGTTCTAGTAGCCTTGCCATGGATGATTAGATTCATCGGGGGATATTCTGTGATATGGATATACTGCATGAGGATCTACATGTTTAAATTACTATCGCAATGGAATATAATATTTCCAATAACTGAACGCTTTCTAATAGTGAAGGAATTGGTTATATATTGAGTATGGGAATTAGGTTTGCTGGGTGTTACCCTTAAGGTTAGGGTTATCGGTCTCAGGATGGCATCTGTGCTGAAAGGGCATAACTTGGTTAGAGGGGATTAGAGGGCTTATGCCACAGTGGACACGTGCGAGAGTAATTAAGATCCCGTTATTGATTCTGCGAACTCATCAAATACGGTTTTAGACAAGTGTTTGTCCAAGTGCTGCTGGTCAAGAACGGGGGAATCTGGGTTGGGAATTGCATATATATGTAAAGCTATATCACCCGGATGAGCTCTCAAAGCCCATCTGCAAACATTAATAACGGAATGTCGGTAATTTGACTAGAACAATTTTGTGTGTTCTGTGAAAATATTTTTTGTCAAGAATATAGAAATATAACTTTGGAATCGCAGACAGATGTAAGACTATCCCCTTATGTGAATCAGAATCCCCTAAGCAAATAATGGCACATGGTTTTAACTTCTTATGATATGACTGTAACTCATATATGTAGTTTGTAAGATAGACTCCCACTGTCCAAGATCCGTTTGCTTAGAAGATTTAAATCTATGTTACAAACTTAGGATATTCTCGTTACAGATATGCGGTGGATGAATCGCAGATAGAACGTTTGATCTGTATTATAATTCCCATGAACACAACAGTATGAGTATGACTCTAGTTTTGGAGTCCGATTTGTTGTCGATATGTGCATTAACCACCTAGGTTAAGTCACGCAATGTGATAATGAAAAACATCATAAAGCAAGCCGGGATTTATATGTAATAGGCCTACTACAACTATATTATGTCCCACAACTCCTCTCTGACAACAGCAAAAGTGATGAGGCTTATAAATACCTATTGAGCTTGATTCGATATTTGCTAGGACTCTATCCGCTTACAGTGCCTACAAATTACCACCATGGCCACCAGAGACCAGCCCTCTTGGTCTGGACCGTTATCCGCTCAGTCCCCCAACAAGACGAGATTGGTTTTTGCACCATCCCTGGTCTCAAGCCTCCCTGAAGCACTAATCATGTAAACAGCACGAACAGTAATTACATACCTACCCCCTGCTAATCGTATGACTAAATTTACATACATGAATCCCAATCAGGATTTATTGTTTTTTCTGGAGCCAATTTCAGACTTTCTATGTAGTATATATATCTTGGCATGGACTAAGTAGCTCCTTGCAGACCGGAATATATTTAACGCATACATCAGACTGACATCCTAATGAATGAATGTATACATTTAACTTATAAGTGAATATTAGGATTCAAGAGGATATACAGTTACACGTGTATCATTGTATGTAATAATGGAAATGAATAATAGATTTAAGACTATCATTTTCCCCAGAAAGTTTCCTACTCTGACAATTTAGACAAGACTCGTGTCTTTGTGGTTTCAATATCCGACTTATACCATTATTAAGAACTGGTCGGTGTTAACTCACAAAACTCAAAATGGATAACCATTGTTCTAATGTTCTTTCGAAATACCTATGATAATATATAAATACGGATAACAAAACTTAACATTCAACTTGGACCGGTATTCTGTACTACTACTATTAATACAGATTATTGAAGACCTCTCTAATAACAAATGACAAACTGACGACTGGAGGTTGTTTATAATGGGGTTAATTCCACGACCACAGATGCTGACCAGATAATCACAGGATAATCCAGTTTCATTCAAACAAAATCTTCTCCTGTCCTGTCTTTGTGGCCTAAACGGATACACAGTGTAGTCTGTTTAATTTTAAGCTGTACGGTCACAGGACTAAGAGTTGATACCACATGCCCACTTTATAACATCAGTAGGACCGACGCAAGTTTGGGTAGCATATGGTCCTCGTTTGCTTGGGATTTCCCTGACACCACCCTATGAGAATAAACATAAGACTGAAACAGAAACTGTATGGGGATGGTGGATGTGGAACTTGTAATTTACTAAAAAGCACAAAGATATTTTACTACCATATAACAGAGGAAGCAAACATAGTTACATAGGAAGGGAGCAAATAAATAAGATAGATTAAATAAAACGAATGATAGACAACCTAACGTTATAATGGACGAAAACAAAATGTGTGTGGAAAAAGTAAGATTTCAGATTGGAAACAAAATGATATAGAAAATAACACAAACGATGAATGACCTAAAAATGATGCGCCTGTATCAGCTATGGTTTTCAATATTTAAGAACATTTGGCGTTAGCCAAAACCTCGAAATGTATCGCCCAACATTTCGCGGCTTTGTAAGACACAGTCTCACTTCAAAACTCTATTGACGTTTGTATGACTGATGTTGAATAAAATATGTGAGTCTCACAGACAACATATGGCAAAGTAAGAGTAACATGTCGTAGATAAATTTAACATTTCAGGATGTTAGAATATTTAAAATGTCCAAGTATATCTTTCCATGATGGGTATTTGTTTAGTATGTGTTTATTTTGCTACAATAGTCCGCCAACAGAACAATACATGGAGGATATTGCACAGTGAAGTTTGAATACCATAAATATGGCTCGAGTGAATATTGTGAGAGCGATAACCCACGAGACGCGAATCGTCGAGTGGGTTATCGCTTTCACCATTCACGAGAGCAATAAAGGTATTCAATTTTCAATGCAATGTTGTTTTTATTATTTATATCAAAGACAATTTCGTAAATCTAATAATTTTTTCCCAATTTTCTATGACAGCTTCAAACCAGACGCGTTCGGGGTAGCATTATTCGAAACATGACGTGAAATAGCGTGATGTTATTCGAAACCTGACGTCAAATGACGTCCCCTCTGTGTTGCGTGGTGAAATGAAACGCGTTCGTACTAACGTCATAATAGCAACGAACGCATCTGACGCAAAATAATTCCAAGTGTAATAAAAGAAGTGAAGAAACAAATGTGTTATTACACTGCAGTGAAATATCGCTTTTATGTGTGAAGAAAACCCTTATATTTCACTGGTATATAAATAATGACAAGAAATATCTAACTCTCTATCGTATTGACTCGTCCTTTAAAACTACTAACAAGAGCATCTTGATCAGACAGTCTCAGAAATCACAGAAGAAACATTACATGAAATAAAGACCATTGTAATGTTCAGAATGTTCAAATTGGTGAAATGAGCATTTGTATGTTTCCATTACAACGTGGTTTATGGATATGAACAATAAAACCAGAGCACAAAATGTAGTGGTGGTCTCTCTAAACTCTTACAATAAACACTACACACTAATAATGGATGAGTCGTATAGGCTACTAGGCCTGTTTTGAATCTCTCTTTTTAACAAAGTTTGGCGGATTTGGAAGCGATGTGCTACTTGAATTTTGTTCCTGTCCCATGTATGGAACATTGATTTTTACGGAATAGAGTGTCAATATAATGTATCATTAGGTCAGTGCCTTGTCCTCTTTTGTGACGTAGCAATTGAACAGCACGAAGGGTTATGGGTATGTCAAAAATGTCATAATATAGATGATAAATTATATTGTATAAAGGGGAACAGTTTAATTGGTGTATAAATGAGCTGTATGAACTGGAACATTTGGAGAGGCTCCGGTGACACTTATATGAGTTTCCTGTAATGTTGTTTATATTTCAACTTCCTGTTTTAGCTGTAAACTCTAGCTGCAGATATAATAACATGCTCATGACAGCCAGCTTGAGTTCTCCACAATATCTGTTTGTTGATCTCGTTCAATTCGTGCAGTTACCCTAGCCTAAGACATTCTATTTGGCGACGATGATGTTTACAATGGCCGTGAGAGTGTATGTCTGTGAAGGTCTACATTATCAACTGACCATGACAATAGCGGATGAATTGGCCATATAAACTTTCAAGTTGTTTTCTGACTTCTACCGCCTGAGGACTTTGGACTGAGTGTGTCTGTACTGTTCCTCTTGTAATTTGATTGACTGACGTCTGCCAACGCATTGTCCCAGCTCTACCAGCCTCCCTTAATTTGACCATTCTACTAATCCTGTTTCATTGTCACAAAGATGGACAAAATATATAAAACGTTTTCGAAATTATGTTGCTGCTATAGACATCAGTGATAAAACACGCCAAATAGCTCTTATGCTACACTATGCTTGTGAAGACTTCAATACTATTCTGGCACTGATATAATCAATGGTGCAGAGGATTATTAACTGCGTAGGCCTACTTTAACCCCCCACATGAGTTGGCCAATGAAACACGAGCGTTACCACATTGTACACAAAATAACATGAACAAAAGGTAGTGGAGGTTCTACTGACAATGCGAACAGCTCCAGAGTAGCTAATTCTCGTTCTTGCCAATGCCCCTCTAGTACCATCGGTTAGTTTTGTTGCTTCTCTCGCAATATAAACATTTTCCCTTGCACGTGCCGCCTGCTCCAGGCTAATACTTTCATCCTACACGAACTCAATTTTATTGCTTGTTCCTGACCAATAATCCCGCCTAATCGATTCATTCGCAAGGTATCAATGTAGTACTCGTACCCCTAGTGTTGCATTTTTCTGCAAGACTTAATTACGAAAATACATGTAAAATTATTGGCAACTGTGTGGCTTAGTTTAAAATTATGCGAAAATAAGAGATCCGGAGATTAAGTATATACGTATGCGGAATTGTCAAATGAATCCTAGCGTGATTCTGTTATATTTGTTGTCCATGGGTGTATGGAAGGACAAACTGACAGTGGATATCCATAATCCTTTAATTCCCTTATTGTCATAAATGCTGACGAGGAGGACCCAGTGCTCCATATTACAGTTTAGTGTGATATGAAGACAATGGCAAGTGTTCAGGATATTGGAATTGGCCTTTGTGTGTCTCAGATTCTCGGTTGTCCCATCGTTCGGGGACATGTGTTTACTGAGGGTTGCGGAGGTCTCTAATCAGGTTCCGATATCAATAGAACTGATTATCAGAGAGAGCCTGGTTCTTCCGTTAACATGCGATTTCTTCAAGTTTCATAGACTGAAAATACACTGCTCAATACTCAATGCTTTTCTTAGTATGATACGAACTTAACCTAATAGAACATTTATAACATCACGGAATTGCAAAAGAGAGCAATGGATTTCAAGAGTTAAGAATATGCAAATTGGTCCCTTTGTCCCATGAATGGTATTTGTTTAACCTCTGTGTGTTTATGTTACCACACTCTCTGTGGATATAATAATAAAAGATGGACAAAGGCAACGATGCCTCTAATCCTTTATCTTGTGTCACAATGAGATCGGCTCTACCCTCGATACAACCTCTAGTGCCCTTTCACATCATCCATTCTCTACCACCCTTTGTAATTCTTGTTGCACCATTCGTAATTCAAATATGCCCATTGCACGTGCTATTCGCTGCAGGCTGATTCTTTCGGGCTGCACGCACCCAAACTTTGATGTCTAAATTACTTCTTCCTGTCAAAGACTTCTGTTTAATCGGTGTATTTGTAAACGATCAATGGGATGCCTAGGTCCCTTTTAAGGTTTGAACACTTGGACATCAAATGAATATAGCCATCCCTGTTATCCGAATGATTAAAAAAGGACTGTAAATGCTATTGCATGGAACACAGTCCCATTAACTGACACGTTATATGAATTTCACATTATGAAAGGAAAATGTGAAAATGTTTTTTGTTATCATAAAAAAATGTATTAAGAATAGGTAATGTGTCATTAAGAAACTCATTTTCATCACAATAAATATGCATCATAACTTTTTAAAGAAATAAGATAACCAGCTATCTTTTCCTCAAACGAAAATACTCTTAAAAGAACTATTCTTTTTATTTCCTTCAATCACCACATTCACGTTTCAATTAATGTATTTCTATACCGTCATTAAGTGTGTGCTTCTAATATTGGAATTTCTATTGAAACCCATCTGATAGAAAATAAAACTTTAAAACCTATGCTTTGATTCCCACAGAACAGTTTATTGAGTAAAGCAATGTCGGAAGTCTGCGAAACAGCAATATGTTCTTGTTGTCTTTAGTAATCCATTTGTCTTCTCAACTTTATCACTCCGAAGAAACAAATAGCATATTAGAACACAAACGTTTTTTTTTTAAATTTATTAGGAAAAAGCAAGTTTTAAGTTGCGGTTGTGGTTACATAACGCATTCTTTGCGGATAACAGCTTTCATTTGTACAAGTTTACTGTGTTTATTTTCATATACCGTTATCAAGTTATATCAGTGTCATTGGCTATTTTGACTAATTTGGACGACCATCTTGTGTCAACCCTGGGTAGATATAAATGTAATACCATCTGTTCCAATGGATACATAGGTGCATTACTCTGGAACCAATTTTCCTCTCAGAAATGCTGCTCGTGAATTAGAGACCCCATTACTCTTGAAAGTTGCCACTAAATTGTGTGATTCGGGATGGTTTTCTCTTGGCTGTATCTGAATTCCTCCGCCATTCATTCTGGTCCTGCCGCAATAAAAGTGAAATAATCTTCAGTACGGCGTAAAACACCACGCAGACGATACCAAGCCACCAGCCCAACGATCCATTGGAAGCAGATGTTATACAATTGTAAGCCGTCTTAGGAATATATTTCAGGCCATGTGGACCATGTTAAAATAGACATGAAGCCAGTTTGTTAAAACCTTAATGGAAACTCAGCCTGACTATCATAACACAATACCATCAGAAATATGTCATAGAATTAGGGCGAGTTCTTAGTGGATTCTGGTACAGATGTATGTAGCTGTTGGGCGTTATCAGCTGACCTAGTTACCACTTTTCTCTCGAGCATGATAACAAAAAAACTTCAGTCTAAGAGGCACACATGCTATGCAAAA
>JAUELC010283585.1:0-16152 GCA_031471745.1 Cryptochiton stelleri
TGCATGTATGTTTTGTTGTTTTTGAGCAAGAGTGATTTCAAACTCTGGTAAAGTTTCTTTTGGACGTCAGTTTATATATGCGGGAATGTACGACTTAAAGAACTTGTTTCTGAAATTGACTGGGGATAAAACACATTGAAAACGTTACCTTTGTGAGTCGACTGACAAATGTATTATTCTATGATACGGGGTACACCGGAAACCACATTAAATAACACTTTTCTAGATTTGTTTTCAACTTAAACAAAGGTTAGTTTATCGGGTTAGGAAAAATATTGCAGTTTTATTTAAAGTCGAGAAGTTTTCGTCTTACGCGGCCCAAATCGTGCGTAATTACCGCTTGTGCACTGAGATTACAGTTAAAAGGCAGACGATCTATCGACCAAAACGGCTGCAAAGTCAACATCTTGTTAGGTTTTACAAAATGGATCGAGTTAAATACATATTATCGCTTATATTTTAATTAGTTCTAACTGTGTTAATTTATGTTTAAAGAAACAGATAAAAAGTTAGAGCAGATAATATCCAAATCATATTTTTGAAATTAAGCATTTGTGATTAACAGACGAACGGAAATATCATCTTCACCCATATAATCTCTAACGTAGGAGTAGCATTATTTTCGAAGACATTGAACAATTTGCGGATCTATAACTGATGCATGTAAGGTAAAATCAATATTCCGTCGAAATATTCACCCATCCTTACCAATGATAAAAAGAAGAACGAATAGAAGCATCCAATAAATAGGCTGCAGTAAATCTTTTTTAAAATAATCTGGTGTCTGGACAATGTCCTGACGGGCTGTTGTTGTGTTAATAAATCCGTGGATCATTTTAGACTCAATTGTAACGAAATCAAGAAACGTCTGAAAAACAAAACGTCAGATTGTAACACATACAGGTTGACGTTAACCCGTTTTACCTTTTTTTTAGTGACTAAGATATTTTTTTCCGTGAAATCGTCCATTCCTCTAAATTGATTTATGGAATAAATGACAGATTCCGCGAAATAAAAGGCGTTCTGACTGATTTACGATAGACCCCTTAGCCTTTGTATATAAATGACACAATTGAACGCTTTAACCTGTCAAGTGACACAAAAATCAATACCCTATCAAAATATTCACTCGACCTTAACACAAAAAAATTACATTGAATCATCGGCATATGATAGACTCTATCAAGTCGTCCCTAAGCTGTTATGTTCATAGTATACGTAAGTCATTTTAAGACGGAGTTGATTAATTGATACTCAAAGAAGTGTCTTGTTCAGAAAAGAAGAAACAGGAAATGTATTCAAGAGTTTATTGTATAGGAGCTATACGATTGGAGTTGTGGTTAGATTGTCCGCCTTGTAACCAGTAAACGGAAGGTTCAAAGATTGGGTGTTTTATCCCGTCAATGTATAAGTTTCAAATTTTCCCGAACAGGCGGTTCCTCAGGGTAGACTACCAGCAGAATGTTATCTAACTTTATTTTTTTATAAAAGTAGTCCCTTACTCTGGGAACGGAACTAATGTACGCTTATTTCCACACTGCACAAGCAATCTAACTTCATTCTTTTGAAAGTATAGTCTGTTACTCAGGGAACGGTGAACTAATTTACCCTTACTTACATCAGCGAAATATACAATTTAACTTCATTCCTTTGAATATAGTCCATTTCCCAGGGAACGGGGAACTAATTTACCCCAACTTACATCAGCGAAATATACAATTTAACTTCATTCCTTTGAAAATAGCCCATTACTCAGGGAACAGGGAACTAATTTACCCTTGCTTTCACCAGCGTAAACAATCTAACTTCATTTCATTGAAAATAGTCGGCAACTCAGAAAACAGGGAGCTAATTACCCTTATTTTCAAACGGCGTAAGCAGTCATAGTTCATTTCTTTCAAAATAGTGCTTTATTAATGGAAAAGGGAACTAATTTATCCGTATTCCATCTGCGCAATATACAATAGAAATTCATTTCTTTGAAAATAGTCCATTAGGCTACTCAGAGAAAGGGGAACTAATTTACCCGTATTTCTTTCAGTAATCTTAGAATCTTACAATCTTAGCTCATTTTTCGCAAAATATGCCACTTTATGTATAATTCATTTATCCAGCATGATCAATACACCATCTAATAATAATGAGTACGAATAATGACAACATAAATAATGAAATTAATTTGACAATATTTATAAGGCTTTTTATAACTATACTGTCTATACAATTTATATTGGCAGTAAATATATAGTTTATTAAGGAGACTATAGCCGTTAAATGGTTACTATAATGACCAACGTCTCAATTACAGGAGACCGCTTTACACCATCTCTCTAACTGCTTAACGTTGTGGAACTTCATTCCTCTGTTAATCATAACCAGCCTTAAACAGCTTTAAGCCAATTTTACCTATAATTAACGCTGGGACTGGCTAGTTAATGTTCTGTAACGTACGGGATCAAATAGCTCCTACATATCAACTTCAAAGCTGAACCACTTCGTTTTGGTTTACCCGTGGACATCAAGTGAAAAATTAATCTATTGGGATTTTCTTAACAGGTTTATATCATAACATAAACACAACCATGTTAATGTCACGTTTATCTCTTTGGGTACCCGGGTAACATATAAACAATGTTAATGTCACGTGTATCGCTTTGGGTACCAGGGTAACACATAAACAAATAATGTTATTGTCGCGTATATCTCTTTGGGTATCCGGGTAACATGTAAACGGCATTTCCTTATTTTGGGATAACAATTTCTTTCTGGAATCTAACCGAGGACCCAACCCAGACTTATCGAAAATCTCCAAGTACTAAACACAGAGCAGTATATTAGCTATTAAGAGAGGTCAACTGGTCTAGGTGCATTCACACAGTGCGATTTGTAGTAACGACTCCAGGGGAATCCCCTAATAAGCAACGCTTTGATTGCTTCAGAAAAAAAATCTTGACCAATCAAAACGCCGCAAACAAGGGGAATCCCCTACAGTCATAACTATAAGTCATACCGTGAGAATGGGCCTGAAAGTCTTGGTCATTCCGAATTGATTTCCCACTTGGTTAAGTGGCTAGAGCGATTCACCCGTTAGGCCGGTAACTTGAATTATAGTTCTGTCAGAAGCTTGACCCAATATAATAACAAAAAATATTAATTGGTCAAACGCTTCCTCACACCAAGACATGATGTTTCTTCCACTGTCATACTCTTCACCATATCAACACGCAATCAATCTCCGCTCGACTAAACTCAACCTGAACACGTCCTCTGGCTAAGTGCAACATGTTCTGAGCGAAGTCAACTTAGCACTGCAGGAACTTTAGATTTCGAACAGAACAAAACACTTCGCATTTGATGGTTGTGTTTGTTTGGCTATTTATTGTTGGAAGCCATACAAGTGGAATAGCCTACCCTTGAGCACGGCTTTAAACACCAATCAATCAATCAACTTGAATACCAGTCAAAGAAGTAGCTTTACCGTAAACTCATATCTATTTAATACTCTTAGGTGAGGTTTAATTGAACCATTCTATCTGCCAAGTATCTTGTACACCACTGTTAACAGATGGTTGTCAGGTGTGTCTGGGGTCAAGTTTGACTGGAAAGGCTATACTAGTTGTTTTCACTATACCAGTTTCGCTAAATAGCTGTTATTTAACAGTCTAAAATATATGTAGAGGACCGGCTTACTGAGTGGTGTAGGTGGCCTGCATTTACTGACGGTGATTTGGGGACTGACTTCCATAGGGCTGTGTATTGAATTCCCGCCAGGGTCTGTTCTAACTAACATGTCACCCACAAATAACACAAATATTGCAGATAGTCACTTTCTTAACAACACCAAAAATTATTTTAAAGTTAATATTATTTTTATTTTTATATAAAATATTATAAAAATACGTAGACCCCATATTCATCATAGACATTGTCAAGAACGTCAGCAGTCTCCTTCTATAAGTGTATCCTTCGTGTAAGACCATATGGAACAGATGTAAGGGCGTAGTTGATATCGATATGAAGGGTATGGAAAGCTGCTCATGGTTCGTCACATTTGTTTTCATGCATGGCAAGGAATTTGAATTGGCAGCTGGAAAAGTATATTGCTAATTAATTTTCGGTGTTGAATAGGTCAAACTAATCAACATAGAATAGAGATCAGGAGTGTTTCTGACAAACCTGTTAACGGAAATTAGGTTAATATGTTAAAATGAACGTTCTTATTGAATGATTGACAGAATGTATGTTTGTAATTTAGATGTGTTTGTATTCAAAGATCGTGTGATAAGTCAGAGGACATACGCGTATATGAAAATAGCCTAAATAAAAGAAGTATACATTAGAATGATTTGAGTTAGTCTTCAAACAACAGCTGTTGTTTGGTTCAGCTCTTTGTAAACTTGACTCAGGATATCGAAGACAGTCTACGCCCATCCTATCTGTGCCAAACAAACTTGTGTCAGCTAACCTGACGCGTTTATGTACATATAATTGGTAAAGTATGGAAAGTTCGAGACTAAGCCAAATTAAACCATAATTATAGTTGCATTGGATAACAATGGCTGAAACCATGTGCCCCAGAAGTCAAGGTGGTTTCATTCGGGTTCGCTTGGTTTCCTCTCAGATAACAATGGCTGAAAACATGTGCCCCTTGTATCAAGTTGGTTTCATTCGGGTTCGCTTGGTTTCCTCTCAGATAAGAATGGCTGAAACCATCTTCCCCAGAAGTCAAGGTGGTTTCATACGGGTTCGCCCGGTTTCCACTAGCATGAATATTGTCATCAGCATCACATAAGTGAACTGATCTTAAGTACGGGTAAACCAGACCACACATTTTGGGCTCCAATATAATATGCCTCATAAAAAACTCAATACCCTCAATCAATTTTGTAAAACAGCTTTTTGATCAAAGACTTTGAAATTCATGGTTTTGATCTCAAAAGTTGTATTTCCTTCCCTAGATTAAGCTATGCTCTTTAATGGCGTCTAATTAGATGCAATACTGAACCTGAAATTCAAATTAAACACTATTCCAGTATCTAGATTGTTCACAGTGACAGATGGTCATTCTCCTATATTGATATTTAATAAGTTTAGATATTTGATGGACGGAGAGTGATAGTGTGAAAGCTCGATAAAACGTTTGCCAACGAACGATATTTTGTTCGTAGTTTAACCACTATTAATGGGTATTTATTAATTGTTTCTTTAATTCAGAATTGCGTTTTAAATAAGGTAATTGAGAGTTGGACTCCGGCCTACTCAAAACAACATATACCTGTATTGACCAATGGTGCAAAAATAAACTATGCTCCGGGCATATACGAGTGGTTATTGAACAAAATTAAGGTCAACAATCGAGATATACCCCGCGGGGGACACCGTGGGCGCTCCACCCGAGTTTGGGCTCATCAGACACACAATAAAAACACATCACACCGTGATCCGATCAATGGAACCGCTAGATTCTAACCAGGCCACGTTCCTGGTCTTATGCGCTTTTTGCTCAGTATATAATCCACTTAAATTGATGTGATCGATTGTACCTTGTATATATTTGTAATAAATATACGTACATAATTTAAGGTTTTTTTTATGGTTCCTCTTAAGTAAATCACAACTATAGAGTTGTCACGTTATTGTAGTACTGAGCCGGAAAACATCCATGATAAGAACAGTTCCAGTGAATGGTGCGAAAAACTGTGTGAAGAACTGCCGTGTATGTGAAATAGCCTGGATCAAGGTGGTACGCTGTCTAATACAACACCAGCAAAAAAGAAACCTTTCATTTTGAACATCGACAGAGGTCGGACTGGCAAATTTGAAACACACATTTCATTGGGTCGTGATTTTCATATTAAAGCATTTCTAGGCTATTTAGTTTCCATCGATTTCATGCCAGTGTTACGGGGAACAATTACATCACAATATAAAATAGCGGGCTACTATAGTTTCTTGCGTCATTAAACCTCATTTGATAAAATCACACAAAAGGCCTTTTGTAACTTTATTCGTGTCCAAGTCTATTATATATATAATGCCCAAGAAAATGAGAAATTTACTTTAATTTTCACCTCGATTCAACTGATACCTAGTTATGTTGTCCATTCATGTCACATAATGCTCATGTCAACTTAAATCTGTTTAGGACTATTTGTTTTTCCTATTACCCAAACCTTGTCTTTGTGACTTCTTTTCTTCCCATGGTTATTGTTTTCTCTCAGCTCCGTTCACTTAATTATCAAGACTGTATTGGATTGGATTTTCTTTGTGTGGCAAACAAATTGTGATTACCATTCTTTATTTATATTGTCATGTTAATTTGTCCCCATATAAAACTTTCTTCTGAATTGTGTAATGAGAAAGAATTTGCGGTCGATGGTATCAATTTGTGATTATACAGTTAATTTTCTATATCTCTTCTTCGTGGCAAACTGTATCGTATTCTTCAGATTTAAGCAGATTTCAGCTCCTGCTCAAGATCGTATAGAAATCTGTTCTGTCACATGAATTATGAGTACTATTTTCGCCACAAATCAATTCATAGTAGGCTTGTAACCAGCTTGTTCACTGGATATGTGAATCTTTGTTGATGATCAATTGATACTTAAGTTTTGCGTTCTTCAGAAAAAAAGTACGTAATGTATTCAATAGGATATTGTATAAGAGCTTTTCGATGGAGTAGGTGTTATATTGTCCGCTTTGTATCCAGTAAACCAAAGGATCGAACTCCGATTGGGGTCTTCATCCCGCCACTGTATCCTACCACTGTATCCCGCCACTGTATCCTACCAATGTATCATGGTAATTAATCTTATCAGCGGAATGAAATCTAACTTCATGTTTATCAAAGTAGTCCATTACTCAGGTAACGAGGAATCATTTACCTTATTTCCATCAGAGTAAAGAATCAGACTCCATTTGGTTGAAAATAGTCAGCTACTCAGGAAACAGAGAACGAATTTGCTGTTATTTACACCAGCCAAATATACAGTCTAACTTCATTTATTTGAAAACAGTCTATTGCCCAGAAAAAAAGGGAACTAATTTATCCATATTCCCAGCAGCCCAATATACAATCTAACTTACTTTCTTTACAAAATATTCCATTACCCTAGGAATGTGGAACTTATTTACCCGTTAATACAGCATGACTAGTACAGCATCGTATTATAATAAGTAGGGAGAGTGACATAGACCAAAGTTGACAATATATGTTTACATGATTTATCGAGCTTTTAATATCAGTAATATATATAATAACTTATGATAGTAAATAGATAGTTTATTAATTAGACTATATCCGTTAAATGGTGACTATATAACCAACCGACTCAATTACAAGAGACCGCTTTACACCATCTCTTTAACAGCTTAACGTTCAGAAACTTCATTCCTCTGTTAATCATAACTTTTGAATCATAACCAGCTTAGAACTGCTTCCATTCAATTTAACCGATATGACCTATAATTAACATTTGGACAGGCTAGTTAATGTTCTGTAACGTACTGAATCAAATAGCACCTACAGATCAACTTCAAAGCTGAATGGGTTCGTTTTGATTTACCTGTGGGCATGAACTAATATATTGTGATTATCTTAACAGGTTTAAATCATAACATACACAAAACAATGTTAATGTCGCGTGTATCTCTTTGAGTGTCCGGGTAACACATAAATGTTATTTTGGGATAAAATTTTCATTCTTGAATCTAACCGACGATTCAACCCAGACTTGTTGAAAATATTCAAGTACTAAACACAAAGCAGTATTAGCCATTAAGAGTTACGTTAACTGGTCCAGATGCGTTCACACAGTGTGATTTGTGGTAACGACTTTAGGGGAATACCGTAATTAACAACAATTTGATTGGTCCAGAAAAAAAAAAAAACGTGACCAATCAAAACGCGGCAAACAAAGGGAATCCCCTACAGTCAATACCATAAATGATACCGTGAAAATGGGCCTGAAAATCCTGGTCATTCCGAATTGATTTTCCACTTGGTAAAGTCGCTAGAGCGCTTCACGCGTTGAGCCGGTAACTTCAATTATTGTTCTGTCAGAAGCTTAACCCAAAATAATAACAAAAAATATTAATTGGTCAAACACTTACTCACACCAAGACATGATGTTTCTTCCACTGTCATACTCTTCATCATATCAACACGCAATCAATCTCCGCTCGACTAAACTCAACCTGAACACGTCCTCTGGCTAAGTGCAACATGTTCTGAGCGAAGTCAACTTAGCACTGCAGGAACTTTAGATTTCGAACAGAACAAAACACTTCGCATTTGATGGTTGTGTTTGTTTGGCTATTTATTGTTGGAAGCCATACAAGTGGAATAGCCTACCCTTGAGCACGGCTTTAAACACCAATCAATCAATCAACTTGAATACCAGTCAAAGAAGTAGCTTTACCGTAAACTCATATCTATTTAATACTCTTAGGTGAGGTTTAATTGAACCATTCTATCTGCCAAGTATCTTGTACACCACTGTTAACAGATGGTTGTCAGGTGTGTCTGGGGTCAAGTTTGACTGGAAAGGCTATACTAGTTGTTTTCACTATACCAGTTTCGCTAAATAGCTGTTATTTAACAGTCTAAAATATATGTAGAGGACCGGCTTACTGAGTGGTGTAGGTGGCCTGCATTTACTGACGGTGATTTGGGGACTGACTTCCATAGGGCTGTGTATTGAATTCCCGCCAGGGTCTGTTCTAACTAACATGTCACCCACAAATAACACAAATATTGCAGATAGTCACTTTCTTAACAACACCAAAAATTATTTTAAAGTTAATATTATTTTTATTTTTATATAAAATATTATAAAAATACGTAGACCCCATATTCATCATAGACATTGTCAAGAACGTCAGCAGTCTCCTTCTATAAGTGTATCCTTCGTGTAAGACCATATGGAACAGATGTAAGGGCGTAGTTGATATCGATATGAAGGGTATGGAAAGCTGCTCATGGTTCGTCACATTTGTTTTCATGCATGGCAAGGAATTTGAATTGGCAGCTGGAAAAGTATATTGCTAATTAATTTTCGGTGTTGAATAGGTCAAACTAATCAACATAGAATAGAGATCAGGAGTGTTTCTGACAAACCTGTTAACGGAAATTAGGTTAATATGTTAAAATGAACGTT
Source organism: Cryptochiton stelleri (assembly GCA_031471745.1). Classification (NCBI taxonomy): domain Eukaryota; kingdom Metazoa; phylum Mollusca; class Polyplacophora; order Chitonida; family Mopaliidae; genus Cryptochiton; species Cryptochiton stelleri. The sequence continues at coordinate 9,159 of JAUELC010283585.1, forward strand.
CTTATTGAATGATTGACAGAATGTATGTTTGTAATTTAGATGTGTTTGTATTCAAAGATCGTGTGATAAGTCAGAGGACATACGCGTATATGAAAATAGCCTAAATAAAAGAAGTATACATTAGAATGATTTGAGTTAGTCTTCAAACAACAGCTGTTGTTTGGTTCAGCTCTTTGTAAACTTGACTCAGGATATCGAAGACAGTCTACGCCCATCCTATCTGTGCCAAACAAACTTGTGTCAGCTAACCTGACGCGTTTATGTACATATAATTGGTAAAGTATGGAAAGTTCGAGACTAAGCCAAATTAAACCATAATTATAGTTGCATTGGATAACAATGGCTGAAACCATGTGCCCCAGAAGTCAAGGTGGTTTCATTCGGGTTCGCTTGGTTTCCTCTCAGATAACAATGGCTGAAAACATGTGCCCCTTGTATCAAGTTGGTTTCATTCGGGTTCGCTTGGTTTCCTCTCAGATAAGAATGGCTGAAACCATCTTCCCCAGAAGTCAAGGTGGTTTCATACGGGTTCGCCCGGTTTCCACTAGCATGAATATTGTCATCAGCATCACATAAGTGAACTGATCTTAAGTACGGGTAAACCAGACCACACATTTTGGGCTCCAATATAATATGCCTCATAAAAAACTCAATACCCTCAATCAATTTTGTAAAACAGCTTTTTGATCAAAGACTTTGAAATTCATGGTTTTGATCTCAAAAGTTGTATTTCCTTCCCTAGATTAAGCTATGCTCTTTAATGGCGTCTAATTAGATGCAATACTGAACCTGAAATTCAAATTAAACACTATTCCAGTATCTAGATTGTTCACAGTGACAGATGGTCATTCTCCTATATTGATATTTAATAAGTTTAGATATTTGATGGACGGAGAGTGATAGTGTGAAAGCTCGATAAAACGTTTGCCAACGAACGATATTTTGTTCGTAGTTTAACCACTATTAATGGGTATTTATTAATTGTTTCTTTAATTCAGAATTGCGTTTTAAATAAGGTAATTGAGAGTTGGACTCCGGCCTACTCAAAACAACATATACCTGTATTGACCAATGGTGCAAAAATAAACTATGCTCCGGGCATATACGAGTGGTTATTGAACAAAATTAAGGTCAACAATCGAGATATACCCCGCGGGGGACACCGTGGGCGCTCCACCCGAGTTTGGGCTCATCAGACACACAATAAAAACACATCACACCGTGATCCGATCAATGGAACCGCTAGATTCTAACCAGGCCACGTTCCTGGTCTTATGCGCTTTTTGCTCAGTATATAATCCACTTAAATTGATGTGATCGATTGTACCTTGTATATATTTGTAATAAATATACGTACATAATTTAAGGTTTTTTTTATGGTTCCTCTTAAGTAAATCACAACTATAGAGTTGTCACGTTATTGTAGTACTGAGCCGGAAAACATCCATGATAAGAACAGTTCCAGTGAATGGTGCGAAAAACTGTGTGAAGAACTGCCGTGTATGTGAAATAGCCTGGATCAAGGTGGTACGCTGTCTAATACAACACCAGCAAAAAAGAAACCTTTCATTTTGAACATCGACAGAGGTCGGACTGGCAAATTTGAAACACACATTTCATTGGGTCGTGATTTTCATATTAAAGCATTTCTAGGCTATTTAGTTTCCATCGATTTCATGCCAGTGTTACGGGGAACAATTACATCACAATATAAAATAGCGGGCTACTATAGTTTCTTGCGTCATTAAACCTCATTTGATAAAATCACACAAAAGGCCTTTTGTAACTTTATTCGTGTCCAAGTCTATTATATATATAATGCCCAAGAAAATGAGAAATTTACTTTAATTTTCACCTCGATTCAACTGATACCTAGTTATGTTGTCCATTCATGTCACATAATGCTCATGTCAACTTAAATCTGTTTAGGACTATTTGTTTTTCCTATTACCCAAACCTTGTCTTTGTGACTTCTTTTCTTCCCATGGTTATTGTTTTCTCTCAGCTCCGTTCACTTAATTATCAAGACTGTATTGGATTGGATTTTCTTTGTGTGGCAAACAAATTGTGATTACCATTCTTTATTTATATTGTCATGTTAATTTGTCCCCATATAAAACTTTCTTCTGAATTGTGTAATGAGAAAGAATTTGCGGTCGATGGTATCAATTTGTGATTATACAGTTAATTTTCTATATCTCTTCTTCGTGGCAAACTGTATCGTATTCTTCAGATTTAAGCAGATTTCAGCTCCTGCTCAAGATCGTATAGAAATCTGTTCTGTCACATGAATTATGAGTACTATTTTCGCCACAAATCAATTCATAGTAGGCTTGTAACCAGCTTGTTCACTGGATATGTGAATCTTTGTTGATGATCAATTGATACTTAAGTTTTGCGTTCTTCAGAAAAAAAGTACGTAATGTATTCAATAGGATATTGTATAAGAGCTTTTCGATGGAGTAGGTGTTATATTGTCCGCTTTGTATCCAGTAAACCGAACGTTCGAACTCCGAATGGGGTCTTCATCCAGCCACTGTATCCCGCCAATGTATCGCAGTAATAAATCTTATCAGCGCAATCAAATCTAACTTAATTTTTTATCAAAGTAGTCCATTACTCAGGTAACGAGGAACTTATTTACCATATTTTCATCATCGTAAACAATGTACCTTCGTTTGGTTGAAAATAGTCAACTACTCAGGGAACAGAGAACGAATTTAACCATATTTACATTAGCCAAATATACAGTCTAACTTCATTTCTTTGAAAACAGTCTATTGCCCAGGGAAAGGGGAACAAATTTATCCGCAGTTCCATCAGCCTAATATACAATCTAACTTCGTTTCTTTACAAAATATTCCATTACTCTAGGAACGGGGAACTAATTAAGCCGTCTTTCCATCAGCGCAATATACAATCTTAATTCATTTTTGTGCGCAAAATATGCCGCTTTAAGTATTGTTCATTAATACAGCATAATAAGTACGGCGTCGTATTATAATAAGTACAACGAATGACATATAGACCAAGGTTTATTTTAAATAAATAAATAAATATATTTTTATTGACGTCGAATGATGTTCACAATATTTATCGAGCTTTTTATAACAGTAATATCTTTATAATAACTAATAGTAGTAAATATATAGTTTATTAAATAGACTATAGCTGTAAAATGGTGATTACAATGGCCACCGGCTCAATTTCAATAGACCGCTGTACACCATCTATTTAACACAGCTCAGTATCTCTTTTGGGTATCCGGGTAACACATAGATGTTATTTTGGGATAAACGTTTCTTTCTGATATCAAACTGACGACCCATCCCAGACTTGTCGAATATCTGCAAGTACTTTCTAAATACAGAGTAGTATTGGCCATTAAGACTTACGTTAACTGGTCCAGATACATTCACACAATAAAGTAAAGACTTTAGGGGAATCCCCTAATTTGAAACGTTTTCATTGGTCCAGAAAAACAACTTGACCAATCAAAACGTCTGTACTTAGCACTGCAGGAACATTACTTTTCCAACAGAACAAAAGACTTCAAATTTTATGGTTTGTGTAAGTGTGGCTTTTGTGCTTGTGTGACCATTAACAGTAGTTCTATTTTCCTTAGTTATAGAACAAAATGTTGTTCATACAAGTGTGCGGTGTACCTTTCTTAATGGTTCACCGCCGCCCAGTAAGTGAAATACACATTAGTTCAGCGGCGTTAAACACCAATCAATCTATTTGTACAAGTGAATAGTACTGGCATAAATAATGACTTAAATTCTTGTTGGCAGTACAGGTGAACTGCATGTTACATATTATACCCTTGAGACCATGCTGTTGTGGAAGGACGGATTCTATGCTTTCAAATTTGCTACCTAACATATGTAGTCTTGGAGTAAATCAAACAGTACAATCCACATGAATTATGTTGATGGTTTCTGAACATTTAACGGAATAGTCTGGAAATATTCAGTAAAAATTCTTCAAACCTGATTTTGTTTATCTTATAATTATTTTTTTAAGTAACACTTCAGTGGATTGAAATGGAATTTTGTGTGCAGCATTCCTATGACTGATTACTACACCCAAACCGCATTTCACGGTATATAGGGAAAAAATACTATATATTTACAAAATATATATGTCCGACAATATGGTTATACAATATGTGGATACATTTATGACTATTTAAAGAAGCAGAGTAAAATTGGCAAAACGGTAGTGGTTGCCACATTGCCTTAGATGAAACAAAAGGTGAATCTCTTGTGTGAGTTAGAAAAAGGGTATGCATATTATATATGTGCATATTTTAAATGGAGTGAATACATTTAAAACAAAAACCTCAAACCTAATCAACAGTATATCCTAATGTGCATATGAAACTGTGTGTATAGTTAGACAAGAATTACCTATTTCATTTATTTGAGCTTCGCACAGACCTGTCCTGTCAAGTTGCTGGAAGCAGTATCGATGGCGCGTGTCACACCCGCGTCTCGGGAGTGATAAATGAAAGCAGGTGGCTGGGCCTTTGCAATGGCACTGTTATTCTGGATATAAACATTATTCCTGGCTGAAAGAAAAAAAACGAAACAAGGCAACCATTGCAAAAAGCCCAGACGTGTGCTTTTGTTTATTTTCATCGAGAACCGGATGTCATACGCCGACTCGACACTGTTTTCTGGTGAATGCATCGGTATATTGATGGCAATCCGTACTTATATTCGCGTTGAAGACTATTATAAACTGAGGCAGTTGTACGTACAGTGTGTGTTTATTATCATAGTGGGTTACGATTAGTCAACCCTACCCCTTTCACCAAGAATGCTCGATATATGGTCTTATTCCAGAAAAATGACCATCGCATTAATGTTATTCAGTATTGTCTTGATGGTAAACCGTATATGAAGGCATTCAGAATAACACAGTGAGTGTGTTATTACTCACCCGTAGGGTGGTCAAGTCGACCCGTCAACATAAATATCCAGCTAATTGATGTTTGAGGAACACCAATAAGGAGGTCAAGAGGTAGATTTCGTGCTGAAAAATGTCCAGTTGACCACATCATTCATTAGACTGGTCACGTCAATTACATTCAAAGCAGCAGGATGTAGATAACCCAAACATGTTGCACTTACAATATGTCCATATGTAGACTTGGAGTAATCAACCATCTGTTGAGAACTTAGGAAATCGATTGTAGCCATCTATAAGCAAAATCCTGTTTCTTCAAAAATATTTTCGATAAATAACGATCAGAGTTGTTTTCCGTTTTTGTTTTTTTTTGATTTGTGTATTGTTTTGGCGTAGCCTATACTCAATGTTATTTCATCGGTAGGACTGTATTCTTGTGACTCTCAAATACTTGAGGTGTCAACATGTGACTTGACGATTCCTTGTTGTTTAACACACTGAAATATACAGATACTGAAGATATTCGATACGACACCCAACCCTGTAACATTATGCAGACATTGCGCCCAGGCCATACTATGGCGGAGGTGGATCAGGTAGGCCAGCTGGCTACATGGGAATACGATTTTCAGGGAATCTGCTATATGCCCGCGTGAATAAACTGTGGTTGATAGAACTTCTTAATACATACTTATGCTATGGACCGTAACAGACAGTTGTATTCACCTACGTATGTGTAAGCTTATTACTCACTATTAATTTACCGCTACTGTCACTCTATAGTCACTCAGTCATATTATTCAGGGATAGAACAAGTCTTTCACAGATTTTAATCCCGCCAATTTATTTAAGTTCACTATATAATATTTTTTCATTGTATTTTCCTATTTATTGGTGAATACAAAACTTCAACATTTAACGTAAAAATCGGACTACAGCGTCCATGTATTGAATACAGCGAGTGGTAATTAAAATAAAGTCACTGAAGCTATCGTTTCTTCAATTTTGGATTTTCTCCAAGTCTCCGGGATTATTTTGTCTTTGCCAATATTTCCCATCTTTTCTGGCCATATCACCAGCTCTGCACAGGCCTGACTGTACCAAGCAGTCAGTACTTTAACTCCATTAGTATTGAAAAGCCTAGTTTCATAAAGTCTGGTTTGACCGGTGTTCTAATCTTCGGATTGCAAATTACGAAATTACGTCAGGAACACCTGGCCATTGTTTTTTGGGATTTCCTGCTGATCAAAAAAACATAATGAATAATTGACATCCTGTCTGTACTAAAGACAGTCTTAAACACAACAAAAAAGAATATCCGCTATAACATAATCCATTAATTTGTTAAAGGTGTAGGCGAGGGGTAAAGAGAATATTATCAGACAGCAGCACAGATTATAAGGACACACACAATAGTTTGGGATTTGTCTTGTTCTTCTTCATATTAATTGTACCGTTATTCCAGAATGTTAGGAAATATATTATAGTTCACTCCGAGTCACATGCACAGCTTACTATAAGTGGCATTATAAACAGTACGCAAATAAGCAGGACTAATAAGAATACTTACAATTTGTTTTGTTTGATTGATTGATTGGTGTTTAACGTCGTACTCAAGAATATTTCACTTATATGACGATATATTATCCACTTCTTACTTAATACGGTGGAAAACCGGGAATAAACCTCGTAAAAATCAGTCCCCACGATAGCCGGAGTCACCTCGTGTGACTCCTCGTAAATCTGAGGTCCACTGGGTACATCGAAGGAGGATCATCAGTCGAACGCGCTAACTACTGAGCCACGGGCGTGCGCCTTACAAGTCGGACATCGTGATTCTTCTTTTTTTTTAACATTTTATCCTTTTGCTTGATAGTGTTTTCTTTACTCTGGGGTAACACTCTCTTCGCTTAGAACACATTCTATTTTGTTCGGGCTGAGACCCACACTGGACTGCATGCATTGAACCTACTTAGCCAACCGGCCTTCTACAGAAGTAGAAGGATTTGTTTGTTTGATTGGGGTTTTACGCCGTTCTTAAGGTTATTTCACTTATATGACGGCGTGCCAGCCCAATGGG
>JAUELC010283695.1:0-16149 GCA_031471745.1 Cryptochiton stelleri
GACGCCACAACAGCTTCTTGTTTCCCCTTCGCTCCAAGAGCACCAGGGCAACACGAAGCTCCCTCCAACCGCCCGCTCATTCTTCAAAGAAAAGCTGGTCATTCTTCAAAGAAAAGCTGGTATTGTGGAGAATGTTTCAACATCAGATTTCCATTCGGTTTTTTGGCCCTCTGGCTGAGGGCAGCATGTTCTGAGCATATTAATGCAGTCTTACTAAGCACTGGAGGAACATTAACTTTCAAACAGAGCAAAACACTTCACAGTTCCGGTTGTGTTAGTGTGGCTTTTTACTGTTAGAGTACAACGCTGTCTTATAAGTGATATACCCTTGAACATGGCATTAAACACCAATCAATCAATTATCAATCTTTTTGTTCTGTCTTACACATATCTGAAGTTCCCATGAAATTCCCTTGACATATGTAATAATGTAATATAATACATAATGTATGTCTAGTAGAAAGTCATAACAAGAAATCAACTTCTATAAACATGCAAATGGAACCTATTTTTGGTAACAGTTTATATATGTTATGACCGATGACTACCACTAAAAAGCTTCACAAAGTGAAACAGAGTAACAACTTAGAAGAATGACAAAGAGTTCGTAGTTTGACTGCATGTTGGCTTATTATATTCAAACCAATTTGCAGAGTTATTTTAACAAGAAACAGCTCAGTATATTACCAGAAAAATGACAAACACAAGTAGTAGAGATACATGTATGCTGCCAGCAGCAGTTGAGTTAGCACTAGAATAAACATTTCTTATAGTTTTGGGGATAATGTAATGGAGACAGATTACGGCAAAGAGTGTTATCCCAAAATAACGAAAACACTCTTAGTAGTCATTTATTAAAACAACAACCAAAGTCATGGAATATTTTGTCTGTTTATGTATATATATATTTTTTTGTAAATGAAGTGAGAAAAATTTGCTTATATAATGTACAATTTATCATAAACCATAATTCAATATGGATTTACATTTTATGAATAAAATATTTATTTTGGAATATATTCATTTCTTTTTTGGTTAAATTTTAATTTACTTTTAGAGGCAACCTTTCATAATAAGACAAGAATCATAATCACAAGTTAATGTATTCAAAAAACAGATAAAAAACAATTTAATATTTTAGTACACAAACTCAAATAGTTGAAACCAAATTACCAAGAAATTCTAGACAGATCTAGACTAAGCTACAAGTAACACAGCACAATCTTACTGTTACACAAGGCTTTATCCAGAAATTGATAAGTGCCCATAAAAAAAACAACACATTTTAGCAAAAACTGACTGTCTTACACATGTTAAAAACAATTATTTTACCTGTCAAAAAAAACATGTGGATAGAGTTCTGGATGATCCCAGTCTGTTACACATAATGTGTAGCGTGTTTGAAGTGCCCTAACTGGCTGGAAGAACCCACTCTGTTACATGTAGTGTTTTTGAAGTTGCCCAACTGAGTCATTCTACTCACTTTAACTCACAGGTTAATGAGGTTATGAATGGCTACGACTGGCAATGTCTCTTATTAATGAGGCTAACATGCAGACATACAGCTCTCAGGTGACAATATGCATGCTCGTTAAGCCATGCCAGGTGCTAACAGATTTATAGTCACCTTTTTTACATTTCTTCACCATTTCTTTAGTTTGAGGGCAGGTATTAGGGTCTCCCCTCTTTAGCGTTAATGTTCGCTTTATTTTATTGGAAGCTTCATCACATGGGCTCCATTCACCCTTTTTATATCGACAACCCTTGCCTAAAAGTCAACAGCACAAACTACAAAAATAACTCGACTCTTAATTCAGTTACAAAAGATTCCAAAATACCCCTTTTAATGATGTTTGGTAGTTAATTAGCAACTTGCATCCAAAAAGGTCCTGGTATATTTCTTCAGAATTAATTAATTATTCTGTTTCCAATTTTATAGACTTAAAAAAAATCGATTTAAAATCGTTAAAACAAAAGAAAGTGTTACATCACACTGCACTTTTTCACTCATCTGTATCAAATAAAATAAAAAAAACATTTTTTTTCTAAAAATCAACCCTCATAATATCAATAAAAGAAATTACGCATCAAAAGTTAACAAACCTTTATTTTTGCCTTTCTTTGAAATAGTTGCTACATTGGAGCTAACGGATTCACCTCTCAAACCAGCCTCACTTGGAGAAAGGCCTGTGATTGGTCCTCGCACCTCTTCACGACATGGAATACGACATCGTATTCGCTTAGTCTTTGATGGACATCCCTGTCCAGTGAGAGTTGCTGTCTGGAAGCCCTTACCACAACGACCCTTCTTAGGGCTACACTCGGAGCGAGTCCAATCACAACCTGGGATAGATTTCAAATCTGAAAAAGAAATAAAACATTAGATTTGTCTTTATTAACTCATAAACATGTGTTTACTGAGAGAACTAGAATAATGACTTTGTCAGGAAGGGGCCCCGCTAGTCTAGGCAAATAATAGGGTAAGTATTCTGACAGAGTTGGGTATATGATGAACACCGATTTCAAATTTGAATAAAATGCTGATCACTCTTTCAAAAGTTAGAGCACTGAATATTAATATGAATGAGGGACAGACAGACAATCCGATTACTATAGGGCACCTGCATCTTTCGATAGTAATACAAACGAACGAACGGACGGACGGACGAGTAGTACATGTCTATTTATATGTTGAACATTGACAACAAATTTGAATACAATCCGATCACTCTTTCAAAAGTTAGAGCACGGATAATGAATACGGACGGACGACCAATCAGATTGAAGTATGCAAATAAGTAATGGACTGAATGTGATGAAAGTCAAACTTGAGCGGCATATTCATAGAATGAACATTGACACCAAATTTGAATCAAATCCTATTACGCTTTCAAAAGTTAGAGCACGAAATAGAAATACGGACGGACAGACAGACAGACCGGTGGACAGAAGGATGAACAAGCCGATTACTATAGGGCACATACACCTTTTCGCTGCGGGGCCCTAATTAAAGAAATTTATATAGTCAATGTCAACTAACACACAATAGGATTGTTTGTTTGATTGGGGTTTTACAGCGTACTTAAGGTTTTTTCACTCATATGACGGGGTGCCAGCTCAATGGGTGAAGGATTGATTGTTTATTTGATTGATTGGGGTTTTACACCGTACTTAATGTTATTTCACTTACATGGCGGCATGTCAGCCCAATGGGTGAAGAAAACTACCCCCGAAGCCAATCACAGGACATAACAGGATGCCATAACAGATTATTGATGCCCCTTAGCTCTGAGAGCACCAGGGCAACACAAAGCTTCTTCCAACTGCCCGCCACGCCATACAAATCCTATCTACAAACAGCCTTCATAATGTTTACCATGAACATCTTGTTATATTTACCCTAAAATAATCAATGGGTACAGTACACATACGTCTGACTGAGCATAACAAAGCGTATCGCATGCGAGGTACATGTATTAGAACTGGTATTTGCCTTTCTGAGGAGGAATAGTCTCATGGTTAATTCATTTTTTTAAAACGGAGCTGTGTTTGTGACATGTTTTCCTTCTCTATTAATAATCTCACATGTTTGTCAAACCACAGTCATTTATTTATTAACATTAGAAAACTTTTATGGATTTACAACTTCTGGATTTATTGACGAGCATAACTTCTAAATGCCACTGACATAAGTATTTCTTTGTTTGATAGATTGTTTGTTGGATTGGGGGTTTTACACCCTACTTAATGTTATTTCACTCATTAAGAGGCGTGCCAACAAACAATGACAAGATACAAGACAAGCACAGGACATACTACATTGTGCAAGAAGACAATTTGTGCAAATTTACAAGGCTAGATGCCAAAACAGAAGCTTCCTGTTACCCCTGAGCTCTGAGAGCACCAGGTCAACAGGAAGCTCCCACCAACCGCCTGCCATCTAGGTCGTTTTTCCTTTTTTAATTATTTGTCATTTGATAAGCACACCACATTCCATTCCTTAATTGAATTGCCTATCTCCGGTAACTTCCATCCCCTTCGATTTATGGCCTTTGTATATTGAATGGACATTTTTAAGGCTATTTGCCCCATATTTGGCGCTGCAGGCAAAACTTGCATTCCAAGTATATAAAGGTATCCAATATGACATGATGTGCATACAAAACTAAAAAAGATCAACATAGAGCAAGTAACAGCAGAGAAAATAGGGAAACAAAATAGAATTATTTGTCATACCATAAAGTCGACCAGACCAATACAACCGGAGACTAAAGTCCATGAAGAGGTGAACTAGTGTCATACATGTAGGTCAATTGCTTAGGTCGAGGGTCATTCAAAATACCCAGTCATTACATACAATCACTTGATGACTTAAAAGCACTTTATGGTTTAAAATCACTTGATGGCTTAAAAGCACTTTATGGTTTAAAATCACTTGACGACTAAAAATCACTTGATGACTAAGAATCTCTAGATGGCTTAAAATCACTTGATTGTTTATTTGTTTGATTGAGGTTTTACACTGTACTAAAGACTATTTCACTCATATGATGGCGTACCAGCCCAATGGGTGAAAGAAACCACCCTCAACAGGGGCTAGCAGCAAACAATGCCAAAGATACAAGACAATCACAGGACGCAATAAATGGTGTAATAGGACAAATGATACAAATCCACAGTGCTAAACGCCACAAACAGATGGGCTTCATGTTGCCCCTGATCTCCGAGACCACCAGGGCAACAGGAAGCTTCCTCCAGCCTCCAACTAAAAATCACTTGATGACTAAAACTCACTTTATGGTTTAAAATAATCTGAAGGCTAACCGCTTAAAATCACTTGATGACTAAAAATCACTTGATGGTTTAAAATAACTTGTTTGTTTGTTTGTTTGTTTGATTGAACCACACCAAGACAAAAGGAAGATGACTTGAAATCACTTGATCACTAAAAATCACTTGATGACTTAAAATTACTTGATGGTTTAAAATCACTTGATGGTTTAAAATTACTTAAAATCACTTGATGATGGTTTCAGGAATGAGATTAAAATGTTGTAACCTATTCATGAAGAAGTTGTCATCCATACGGAAGATAGTTAAGTGTTGTTAATATAACCAGACCTGTGATGTACTAACTACAACTAATATCCCCCTCCCCTCCTCAGCCTCCTACTGCAGGGGGGCAGCGGAGGGACCGATGGACAGACAGCGTGACGACATAATCCCATTTGCTTATAAGTTCGATGGATAAATAAAAAAACCTGTCTGAAGCGGTTTAGCTTATACATGTATCTTGTTCATGTGGTCTATATCCAGGTTTACTTATTTCTGAAAAGAGATGTTGCCATGGAAACCACAAATTTTAACGAAATAACCCCATATTAAATAGGAACGTAGTTCAGTGTGAGATACATGTAAATGTGTTTGTCAAGTATGAAAGCCCTCTGTGAAGCGGTTTAGCTTATATCTTGTTTACATGGTCTATATCTACATGTAGGTATACCTATTTTTTAAAAGAAATGTTGCCATGGAAACCACAAATTTTATCGAAATGACCCAATTTTTAAAAGGAACGTAGTTCAATGTAAGAAGAATGTATCTGTGAAATATGATGACCCTATGTGTAGCAGTTAATCTTACATCTTGTTGACGTCCTCCATGCGGACCAACAGACAGACGGGCGGACGGCGTGAAGACATAATCCCTTCGGCATAGTATGCCGATGAGATAAAAAATGTATATACACAACTCTCTATCCACTGAGCTACAATGGCAGAGCTGTAGAGATGCCAACAAAAAGTGCGCTATGTAGAGGCAGTCTCTATTTAAGGGAGAACTCGGGTAACCCTCTGTCTATCCCTTAGCAGAAGACAATCTATTAGACACAAGATGGTGAAGTTTCACAGCTACTAGTATAAAGTTTATAACGATATCTCGCAACTTTCAATCTTATAGTATCGTGTATTTCTTTTAAAAACATTTCTTCATTACCCTCTTAGGCCTACATTTTATCGCAAATGGGTCTCCGACTAGTAGAAAACGTACCAAGTTGTTCAGTAGATCTTAAATATTACAACATTATCATACTACGCTCCTGCATCAGCGGCTATATATTTATGTATACAATCTCTTTTGTTTCAGCGGCTGATAATCTTGGACCCGTTTTCTGGAGACGGCATGCCGTTTATAGTCTGAATCTTCATACAAACACTGATTGGCTCCCGAGAAAGTTATTTCACAGACAGCCAGGTAAACGACGAGCTGCTATGATACTACGTAAACAACTGCAACCTGACACGTCCCAAATGATATGACCTAATTGATTTCCTTTAATGCTCCCTCTGGTGGTCACCCCCATCGAAAGGATCCGAATTTATCAGAGGTTGAAACAATAAACAGCCGATGATTCATGAGAGTAACAATATATTTGCCTGCCCATTCCCACATTTCTATCCCTTTCTCCTACTCACAGCGTAGAGGCATTTCTCCCCACCGTTGGCACAATTCGCATCGGTCTGCCAGGTATTCATCTGATCCACAATCTTCTTGTTAACATCGGCACAGCTTGACCCGAATGACCTTGTAAAACAATTAAAACAATAATATATTGAGCAGAAAGTCGGAACTCGGAACATGGGTGAACAGACTTAACATACGTTTGCTTTTTTTTAATGGAATTTTACGCCTTACTTCGGATTCACAGTCACCTGGCTTGTCAGTGTAGGATAGTAATTAAAAAAAAAAAAAGATTTGTTTTTAAGGGTTTTGTTTACATTTGTGGCACATACCTAAGCGAGAAAATGAGAAAAAAAATCAAAGAAATCTGCATTTTTTTTTTTAAATTGATTTTCCCCCTATCCACTATATAAGATTAACACAGGTTATGCAACGGAAAAGCACGCATCACTCGACCCCAACACAATCAGAAGGATATTCCAAACTAACCACTGAATATATTTTCCTCACGAAAGCACCTTTGCAACGTCCGGTGACCACGAATGCAAACTACATATAATTTATGAGAAGAAATCCCAGCTCTTGTTATTAAAACATCGTGACGGATAAATCTCTGAATATCGCCATTCTGCATGGAATCGACATAAACTAGCTTCCGGTTTACTGCGTGGTGTCATTCAGTTTCTCAGCGATTCGGGCAGCTGGAGACACACAACCGAAGTACGGAGAATCAGCCAATGAGAAAGCTTCCATAGCAAAAGGCGGTAAATTCAATTTTTATTTTGACAGATAACGATAAAACAGCGATGTTTATGTTATGAACGAATATGTCAAAGTTTGCCGCAGAATACAAGTAGATCAGATAGAATTCGACAATTTGCACTCTTTATTATTAACTGTAGGTCTTTATTTCAAATCGAGTTGTTAAAATTTCAAAATCAATTTATTTCTATAAATATACCGGTCAGTGCATTCATGCATGTAAGCCTAATTTAAAAAAACGTTGGTACAAAAAGCCGTTTATGAAACGGTAATTCTAATAGCAACAGCATAAGTTTGTTGTTCAAAACAAGGTACATAGCTAAATCCAGAATTTCTGGAGGCACTGATAGCCCCTAATTATAAGTTTCAAGAGATACTTTCAATCAAACTAGAAAATATTCATCGAGTCTTGACTACAAATTTGTTTCTTTAAATGGCATAATGTAAGATCGATCTAATCAACATGCTAGACCAAACTTCTTTGCCAAAATAAGCCAAGATTGTCTCCTCGGTATGGTGGCTGATTTCTGCCAGTGCATCGTAAGTTTTGCCAGCGCGTTTTTTAAAAGAAAATGAAGTGATTATATTCTAAGACCGAAATATTTTATGTCGTGTACACAATATTTTATGTTCACCCCACTTAAATTTATCTTCTCTCTAAAATTCATTTTATGTTGTCCCTAACAGGTTTTATCTTCACTCTCGTAAAATTGTGTTCGCTCTTAAAAAAGGCGACGGAACATCTTTCCGGTGTGTCATGCGCAGTAGCCATTATAGATTGGCATTTCCGTTTAAAGAGAAAGTGCAGAATCAGTTGAGATTAAGAATGGAGTGGGTAACCGTGCCTTATTCAAGTTTATCTTCAGAAAGTATGGACTATACTGGTATCTTTTTTGATGGAATGGTGTTGAATAATGGAAATGCCACTTGATATTGGGTGTATATAGACCGTAAGCAGGTGTTTAAGCTCACAAATTGTCAGATTTTATGCCTGGTTTGGATCATTCAGACTTGTTTTAATCGGGATTACAGTAGCTGATCGGAATTTAGATGGTAATTATAAATTGACTTGTTCTGGTTGATTAAATCACTATCAACTGACTGAAAACCCGCTTGAATACTGTGTGATTTAAAAATCAAAGATGCAGGGGGGGAGGCGGTAACATGCTTCATTTTCCTTAGTGCAAATATCAGCAAATGACTTGATTAGGGAATATTTTCATGCCAGTTATACATACTCTGAAATTCTGATGATTTTACAAGAAAGGCATGGTTTTAACACAAGGTAAGTGTTGATAAGACATCTTCTTTAAGAGGAATATAGAAGTCGAGACACTTAGAATAACATAAGATATTATGGATTTCAAGTGGTATACTTCTGGTGCAACGTTTCAGCATAGCTGCTAAGATAAGTCAAGCACACACAAACAAAAAACGGTCGGTCTTATCAGCTAGGTCGAAACGTTGCACAATAAATAAACCAGAAATTGTAATCCATAATATCATAAGTTATTCTAATTGATAAGACATGTATATATAGGAAATAGTTATTTTAACCGTATCTATGACACTCCTCATGAGGTTTTGCAAAACACAAATGATAAATTCATATTTCAGATACAAACAGGTAGGCTTACTATTAATAGTATGGAGAAGTATATTTTGGTTGCCTTAAGAACCCTTAGTTAAAGCAACTGGAAGCCTTTTAGAACAGAGTTATAACTGTATGTTTTTTGTTTCTAATATATATATATGATGCAAAGCAAATTACCTGTTAAGATACTTAGTAATGTATATACAGTAGATGTATATTTTGGTAAGGTCAGGGATACACACCTTTCTCTTTATTTCATTTTATTTTAAAAATTTTGTAAAAATTACCATCAATTGTTTAAATTTCTGTATATTTAACAAAAAACAGCATCAGGCAACTGCACAGAATCCTCAGGGGCATGAATCTTAGAAGACATAACTCAACCAGTGTAGAGGAGGTCTTAAATGCAATACAGGTAAGGATTCAGGGTTAATCACATGTTATAGCTTGTTCCAATATGTTGTATATGGTATAAAACCATTCCCCAAAGGTTGTCTTTTTACAAAAATTACTAAAATCCCCTATCGATGGGATGAAATCAACATTATATCCACACTGCATGTTTAGTGATAGGATAGAATGCACAATAACTAAAACAAAGCCATAGGTGTAATATTAGAATAATAATACCGGTAATAATAAACTTTATTTAAAGAGGGTAAAGTCCAAAAATGATACACTCAGTCAGCAAATAGCTGATCTACCCTGAGGCCCTCCACACACAAACATGCACACACACACTCGAATAAACATTTAATACATGTAATATAAAATAGAAAAACATCCTAAACAAGAAAAGAGATGAAAAAAATTTGAACTGATGCGTATTACAAAACATGGAAAATCAAAACAGGCACACACATATACATATAAACACAAACATTCTACTGCATAGGTATCGAAACGGTTGTGTACATGAGATACCTTACCTTATATTAACAGTAATTATTCTATTCTCAATATTAAATGAGCACAATGCTTATTGGTTTCAGTTATTAATTTCTCTTAAATATAATGTTTTAAACATTTATACTAAATCAGCAGATTATATGTTTAGGGGCAGATTATTCCATAGATCTGGGCCAGAATATGCAAGGCTTTTTTTAAAATATAGAATTCAGATTTGGGAAAGGGGATACACAACTTTTTAGTCGATGTAGATCTAAATTGTGATTGAGAAGAACATTGGGCGTGAATAAGTCATTCATATAAGGTGGATAAAAGCCATTAAAGAGATTCATAGACCGTCAAACATTTCTGGAAATTCAGCATGTCGAAAACAGTAGGCCGTTT
The DNA here is from genome assembly GCA_031471745.1 of Cryptochiton stelleri. Classification (NCBI taxonomy): domain Eukaryota; kingdom Metazoa; phylum Mollusca; class Polyplacophora; order Chitonida; family Mopaliidae; genus Cryptochiton; species Cryptochiton stelleri. Next base: position 10,106 of record JAUELC010283695.1, read on the forward strand.
TAATGTTTGAAATAATTCAACAGAAGGAGTTTGTTTAGAGGCGTCAAGAATAAGCCGGGCAGCAGATTTTTAGAGTTTATATACTCAATTTAGTAAATGATTGGAACAGTTACCATATATAGTGAGGCAATAGTTGGTATGTGGTCAAATATAGCCATTGTAAAATTGGTGTTATCAGATTTTTGTGTATACGGAGAATAGATAGCAGTTTTGATATCGTTTGACAAATATAGTTAATATGACTCTCCCATGGTAGATTGTTGTCTAACTTTAGACCAAGTAGTAGAACGCTTTCCATTGTCGTTAGAGACCACTGAGAGGTTTCTGTGATGCTTTCTCATGTTGACACTAAGTAATGTGAATCAAAAGTCATCATATTTGTGAAATACATGTACTATTCAGTATTGATAAATTTTGATTCCAATCAATCATTCAAAACACCAAAGGAGGAAAACTTTCAAAATTTGGTCTTAAATATTGAACAACAAAAAAATCAATTGTGTACACATTACTTGAACTGCTGCTTAGCACCTTCCAGCAACAGGTCAGTAGTATGATTTTTATTCCTTACATGTGCCTTGCAGAATGGAAATTTACATGTACATGTTCATTGCCTAAAGTTTTAACCTATCTGGTGATAGTTCACTCAGTTGTGTTGCAGGGGTTTCGGTTAGTCTGTTTGTTTGACAATTAACACTAGGCTATTTATCATTGTTTCAAGTGACATCAACAGTGTTTGCCTTCACTTGCTCTGGAGCTTAGGCACAGTTGTTTGTTTTTTATTCTATAGCCATCATATTCTGTTATCTCATTTTTTAAAAAATCTAAAATGTATCTTTCTATAATTAACAGATTGAAATGGAGACAAGTGGTGGTGTTTTGGGATATAGAAGCATGGCCAAGAGACTTCAGTCTAAATATGGTATCAACAGCCCCAGGTCAGAGATGGCATACACCAACACTCTGAATATATCTCTATATTATCTAAAATTTATACATATATAAATTTTTGGATCTCCAAGCACTAATATTTTTTACAAATTGAATGTGGAATTTCAGATTCTCCCTATTAGATAGTCTAAATTTGTTTGTTTCATTGGGGTACAATGTATAATGCCATACCCAAGTGGTGAAGGAAACTAATGCTAGTGACATCAAAACAAAATTGTTACTGGCAACAGACAAGGTAAAACAAGACATTTACTGGTAGCATCACAGAACACCGCCGCAAATAGGCTTCCTGATGGTTCCTGAAGATCTCTCCAACTACCTACCCATAAGGTTTTTGCTATGTTTATGTCAACAGGAGCCTGGTGCTTCAAATCCAAAGAGGACTTGACCCAGAAGGCGTTCAGCTTCGTAAAAAACATAGACTGACTCGGCGTATGTACATCAACAAAGGACCAAACTATTTGATACACGTTGATGGTTACGATAAATTGAAACGCTTTGGATTTGCTGTTCATGCTGGTATTTGTGGGTATGGTTTTATATGTCAAATTGATTGTTTGATTTGATGTTTTATTCAGCAGAAAAAACAAGGTAAAAAAAATGTGTAAAAATTACCAAATGGTTTAATTGGCAAGAATTTAGTTTTAGATACATTTGGAGACAACTTATTTGCATGAATTGTCTCTAAATGTATCTAGCAAATGAATTGGTATTTTAATTATTTCTTGAAACCAGAAGCTCAGAAAAAAAACTCACTTAATTTTGACATTCTCTCTTGTTCCACCAAAGGTACAAACTTTAACAACATTTTACTAACCCATGAAAGTGCTTTGCGATATTGATACTGTCTTATGCTATTTTTTTTTCTTTCTTACATCTTTATGGGAATCTTGACACTAACTTAAATCGACCAGGTTAGAGAGTTGGCGTCAACAAATAACAATAAAAACATCATTAAATAAGCACATCAAACAAAAAACAAACCTATCCATCAATCTAGTTGCACCCCTCTTTTATGCTTATGATTTATTTATTGACAGATTTTCACGACGTTTACTGTGGCTGAGAGTTGCTGACACAAACAACAATCCTCGGGTTGTTGCATCTTACTTTATTGATTATGTCACAGAGATAAAAGGTACAATATTTCTCTTAAGTAACCCACTACATGTACCTGCACCAGATGTACATTTATCCGAACTAATGCAGAAGTTACAATAAAAAGTGTTTGTTATATATTGTTGTATTATCATGTAAAGAAAATAGATGTCACTGTAACAGAGCTTGTTTCATTGCCAGGTGAAAACAGTGTGCTTCTCTATTGTTCAGTAGACATACATTGCTATCTCCTTGATGCACAGCATAAGTATAAAAAGGGTGTATCTGGCCGGTCGAACTATTCCGGGTGATACATGTTCCATTTTCTATTTGTGATTTGCTTGGAGAACCCAGACTCCATATCTTATATCTTTGGCAGAGAATTTATAAAGTTTATCTGTGTTAATTTACAATATTGAGCTTATTATATCAGACTGTTGCGATGTTAACTAGGTCCAATTGTGATTACTGTTACATTCATTTACTTAATGTCAATAGTCCGTATTAAATTAGTATAAAAAGTATGGGTTAAATGAACTTTCTAAAACAAACTTATCGAAATCATAAAAAAAAGTGCACATATACCCAGTTAATACTCGGCCCTACGATATGAAACAGTGTTTTTATCTTCGTATTAATTGTATTATTATTGTTATTTAAGGAGTGCCCAGATGTATACGGATGGATAATGGAACAGAAAATGTTTTAATAGAAGATATCCAGAGAGCTGTTCATAGTGAATACACAGCTGATATGTCAGAGGATAGAAGTGTTATTAAAGGGAGCTCTCACAGTAACCAGGTTAGTTTTTGAAACACACATTTTCATATGGTTGATGGGTTCTTGGGAGAAAATAACCATAATCTAGGTAGTTTGTAGTGTATGGTACCAACAGACATGCACTGTGGTTGATCTAGAAAGATGGTTTGTCCTTTTCAAACTCTATTGAAGAAAAAGTTACCACTGGAATAAAATGGCTATTAAGATATTTGTCTTGTGTAAACAAATTAAATAAAAAATAAATAAAATGACTTATGAATATTCAAATCAATCAAAATACCAATTTCAACATTTTCTGAAAAATCATTTACAGAGAATCGAGAGATGGTGGCTGTCTGTTCGCCAAGGAGGAGGGCAATACTGGATAAATTTATTTAAAGATTTGGAAGATCAGGGCCTATTTTGCACCTCTTATCCTTCACATAAGTAAGTTCAGACATATTCCTGTACCAAGAAAAACACAAAAAACACCAACCGTTTCCAATTTTAATGTTATTAAATAGATTTAAGTAAGTTCCATCATCAAACAGATGTATTAGAAAATAGTACAACCAAAACCCCAATAATTTGTGTATGGTAACGGTTAATTATTGGTGTAAAATTATTTTCTAGATTTCTATGCCCCAGGCATATAGTGTTACACCTGTCTTTGTTAGTCAATATGTGCATAAATGTATTCTCAGGCACATCAGGGGTGAGCAAGTGCATGTGTGTCTTGCTCATAACTTTGCTATGCTTGATCAGATTCTGAAATAATTTGGTACAAGTGATCACCATATTAATGTTTTATCTATGTCACCAGGCTACAGGTCTAGGTATCAAATACAAAATGTCAATGGTATAGCAGTTTTGTTGTGCATGGTGGGATAGTTAATTCATTATATATTTTTCATACATGAAGAGAGAAACATTTGCTTGCCTCCACTGGGATACGAACCCGGACCATTGGGTTACAGGCCTAACACTCTACCGACTGAGCTACGGAGGCTCACGATAGAATGCATCCCGAATTCTAACCAAGTGAAGACTGTATTTCTCTCTCTACATAAAGCACTGACACAGTGACGCTAAAGTAGCATCTTTTTTATCTAGATATTACTCACAATTGGGTTTTTTGCTTGAGTAAATCCGAAAGCCTGGTTCTGGCATATATATATATATTTTTTTATAAATGAAAAAAGACAAAATTCCCGTGCCTCCACTGGGAATCGAACCCGAGACCTTTGGGTTACAGGCCCAACACTCTGCCGACTAAGCTACGGAGGCTCATGATAGAATGCTTCCCGAATTCTAACCCAGTGAAGACTGCATTTCTCCCTCTACATAAAGCACTGGCACAGTGACGCTAAAGTAGGTTCCTTTTTATCTATATTTTACACATAAACAGTCTTACGTTTACATTGATATTAACTTACGTTGAACGTCGCCCTGACGGCACAATGGTTTCCGTTCTTGGTGCCATTGTAAATACTTTAACCTAAGTGAACCACGCACGTTTTGTTAGACTCCCCCCAGGCATGTTATAACAGTGGTCATAGCGACAATTACAAACTACAAACTCAGTGTGTTCAGCTGACTAACCCCAATTACTACCACAGAATTGAAGTCACTCATTTTAATTGGAAACATGAATCGGCACGTGATCTCCAATTCATCTTAGCTGTCATTCTATTGGAAGCCTTGACTATAAGAAATTGTCCCATTAAGATTTTGTATCATAAGATACAGAGCATTGTAGCTGTTATTATGATATGGATTCTTATTCTATATATACGGATACACATTGCAGCCATCGTGTTTTGGCTCCGTAACATTTCTCTTTAAACGGTAGCGGGTAGTTAGTGTGAGCTTCGTGTGCCTTGGTGTTCTCTGAGCTAAGAGGCGACACAAGGCCGATTTGTTGTGGTGCATGTGTTGCATTGTAAATTTGCAAATTTTGTCTTGTAGCCCCTTGTTTTGCGTCCTAGGCTAGTCTTGTATCCTGCCATTGTGTGTTGGCAATGACGTCGAGTGTGGTTTCCTTCACTCACCCGTCGTCTGGCACACAGTTTTATGAGTTGAATAAGTTGAATAGTACGGCGTAAACCCCAAATCCAATATGTGTCGGAGATCGTGGACGAGGCAGTCGAATGCCTTCGATAGACCAGAGGCAACTTTTTCACTTTTATCACGATTTGTACGCCATTCTTCTGTGATCTCTATTAAAGCATTTTGGCAGATTGAACCCTTTCTATATGCTGATATAGGAGAGGAGGGAATGTATCATTTGTAAACTCAGACAATTTAGCGTTTAAACATTTTTTAAATACCGTACTTAATACACCTGTAAGTCTGTAATCTGGTGACTTGCGCTTGTCAAGTTTGTTTGGTTGTTTGATTGGTGTTTAACGCAGTGCTCAAGGGTATTTCACCTAAATGACGGCGGCGTACTACAAGGTTAAATAGCCACACTAACACATCTATAAAATTTGAAGAGTTTTGCTACGTCGGAAAATTAATATTCCTCCAGTGGTAAGTAAAGACAGCATGACTATGCTTGAACCATGCTGCCCTTAGCAAGAGGGCTCGTTTGTGAAGAGAACGTAAACTATTATTATAAACTTCTATGGGGGTGGTGTTACAGAATGAGAATTTTCCGTTCTCGTCAAAGGACAAGTTCCAGGTTTCTTATCAACAAAATTTGGGAGATGCAGAATCTTGATATCTGAATTTGAAATATCGAAATACCAATAAACAGTTGGAAATTGGTATAATAAGAATATAGGTAGATAACTCGATACTACAGCTTACAATGCATAGCAATGGATCAGATGGACCAGTTGCTATTTCATTGTATATACAAACCCTTTTGTTTTTAACGGCGAAGCGATTATTATACTGGATATCCCATAGAATGTTGCGAGTGAGCCGGTTTGCCGGAGATGGCCACTTTTCACTATCCTAATGGCTATCAACATACTGTATCAGCCGTTTGAAGTTTGAATCTTCCAAAAGTTATTTCACCGACAGTAAAGGAGAGCGGCCTTAGATACCATGTAAACGAGTGCAGGCTAACACCGCCCTAATGACTTGACCTAATTGATTCTCTTTGAAATGCTTCAACTGTTGGCCATCTCCAGCAAACGGGCCCTTATTTATCAGCGGCTAAAACGAAAGGGTTTGTATATATAAAAAGCCACTGACTAGGAGCGCAATCGAGTTGTCGGCATATGGGA
>JAUELC010283805.1:0-14257 GCA_031471745.1 Cryptochiton stelleri
AAGCAGGGGGGAAATGCATACCTCCACCGGGGATAACAGTGGCGACCTTTGGCTGTCAGTGCTAACACTAACGGCTTGGCTACAGAGGCTCACAATATAATGCTACCATAAGTCTCTAAATTAGTACTATTCCCTCTGATGAGTTTCACAAAGTTGAGTAAAGTGACGTATCGAATAATATATGGATATATGCATGGGGATTGAATATTTCAGTTTATTTGAAAACCGGTGTCAATAAATTTTGACAATGATTATATCAAATACTCGGTTTATATACGGAATGACCATGCACCCATGTGTATCTTTCATTGGGTTCAAAACTTTACTCTACTAATTCTCTCCAAAGGAAAAATATAAGTAGGCCTATCCTTCGTCTTTGTTTTCGTGTTTTTTGGAAGGTTGTTGTTTTCCGGAAGGGTTGTAGGGGGGGGGGGGGGACTTTGGTATAATATTATTTTCCTGTTATTAATTAGATGTAAATGCACCACAGTAATTATTACACCATCTTCTCTGGGTGCCTGTAGACCTCTTCCGTGACAACATCTTGTAAGTGGTTCGCTTTCAGACCATCGTTCCTCTCACCAATGTGGTGAATGAGTTCGGGTAAATCCAATACGCTCGAAAGGAGTCGTATATGGGAAAGTTGCAAACCAACGGATGACCTGCGGAAGTCAGTGTGATTTCACTCACCCCCAAAAGGCTATAAGCACCTTCGACATGTAAGTATAAACACATTCGGTACTACGTAAAAACACCAAAACAAAAACCAATCCAACCAAATACATATAAGTGTTTTAATATTCTTTCCAAGGTGAAGAATATTATGGGTTCAGTGATGAAGACTTCCCAGAGACAACACCTCGAGTGGTACGCCCTGAGCAACAAATACAGAACGGTACAGCACAGACCAGACCACCACCACCAGACCGATTTCCAGGGATCGTTGGGGAACGTCAGATACAACCAACGAGATCAATTCCTGACCCGTCACTGAATGTCGGATAAATCATACAAATGAGACACAGCTTACAGTCTGGATAGGACACCCACAACTTATTCCAAAGGTGGTCCCTCGTAATGTGCTCTGTCGGTGCCGTCACATTCATTCTATTCATTCAAATTTGTCAACTTATTTTCTAATGATTAATAACACTGGCACACGGATGTCGATTTATAAAACCGATAAACCATCTCATTTTCTAAATAAACTCTCAATTTATCATATATAGTAGACCTATTGTGCAATACTAATGCATTTTCGCAAATTACTTCTTTACTACTGTGTATTGTAATGTTATAGGAGAACGATTACATATACAATATAAATACATGTCCTAATCATCGCGTATACATGAGTTCATCAATCCCATAACAGCAGGTGGTTATTTCAGTGTTTTAGTTAAAGACACTTTTAGGACATGGTTTCGGTATTTTTGTCAGTGGATTTCCAACTGTGTGAAGAATATTTAGATATATTATAAAAAACAGCCAAACTTATCATTGTAGCAATTGTGGGCTTTTCTTAAGATATAAACAAAGATCAAATAATTAAAGATTGATTTGATGTGTTGTAAATTATAATAATAATAACCCATTCAAATTGTAAAATAATACTGTTATTTTTCATCAATGCTGGATTAGGGTTTAGGTCTAACGGAATCCTTTTCGGCTGTATAGCTTATTGATTACAGCCCTCTGGCGAATTAAACATATTCGCCTATACTTACGCCTATTCGCCAATTCGATCTAAGAGCTCGCGTATTACGAGCGGTTGTCGTGTGTAACTCTAACTAGGCTTACAATTGATGAATATACTATATGAATGACGCGGAATTGTAATTAAATGTTATCGTTGTTTTTGTTTCCTTATCAATCGACACTACGCCATTCATGAATAGATAAACCTGTACCAACCGGTTTGTGTATTTTTAGAGATGTAAAGATTTACTATTATTATATGAAGATTAGACATTCTATATTATCTTTGACCTTTGTGTGCTCGTAAGAACTAAGTTGTGTAGGCGTCAGTGTAGCGAACAGAAAGTTTGATACTCTTATTAACACTTATTATTTATCATTAGAAGTTATTAAGTTGCCATTAATTATCTAGGGGTTGTGCAGTTATCGGTCGTGTTCGTGCCTGTTAACATGTATATTACATACGTTTTAAATCGAGTTCGTATCTCCAGATCAGTGGTTTATTTATTTATTTATTTATTTATGGGTCAAGAACTTTTATTTATGGCAGGAACATGCAGTTTGGGAAATTTGGAGGATACTTTATTATTTCTAGCATCATATTCAATATTGTTTCACACGAGAATGTCGAAATCTTAAATTCAAGTCTCTCTTTCTAAAGTGACAGACTGCTAGTAATCTGACAGTAAGATGAATTTTCAATATATAACCAAGTAATCCATCACTTGTCAATGTCGTCGTTACGATATAAATGTAAAATGATATTGAGTGTTGCCGTAAACAGTAATCATTACTGATCAAATAAAACCAATGTATTTTATTCCGTGGTGTAGTTCTTAAAATGAACTAACAGGCTAAGGGAGATAATCGTGCGATAATATTTAACTTGCGACCAGCTACAAGGGTCTGGGGTCGATTTCACGAAGCCATTTTTGACTTAAGTGGAAAAATTGAATCACCGATTTAATAATGCCATATTTTTTATTACCCCATATGGTTACAGATTTGTTGATTACATTCATACCTGAGAATAGTAATTGCTAACTATTAAGTGTTTAATTCTAATAACGATTTTTTTAAGTAAATTTAAAATTTTCACTTAAGTGAAAAACTGCTTCGTGAAATCGGCCCCTGGTCTCACAACATACAACATTTTGCAAATAAGCATGGCCGCCACCGTTATTGGGCTATCATTGAACTTGACTTTTCTGATAAGCCCTTTTTAAAAAAATATGTCAAACTTTGAATCGAATCCAAAACATATCTTTTAAATGCAAATTAATTAATTTTTCATTTATTTGTGATATATGAAACATAATTTATACCGTGGCGTAAGAACACGTGTTATAAACTAAGTAGTGAACAACGTGTGAACTGGCTAAATGCAGTATGTTTTTACGCCACGGTCTAAATTATGTTTCAGATATCACAAATAAATGTAAAATTAATTAATTTGTATTTAAACAGATACGGTTTGGATTCGATTTTAATTTTGAAATATTTTTTTTAAAAAGAGCTTATCAGAACACCAGATTAATGATAGCCCGAAAACGGTGGCGGCCATGATTATTTGCAAAATTTTGTATGTTGTCAGACCAGACCCTAGTAGCGGGTTGCAAGTCAACGCGAAGGGTCTGGTTCACGCGAGACTAAGTCTTTATGAGTTTGTTGTTTCTTATTACCACTAACTAAAATACTAAGTGTACAACTAGTCCCTAAATAATAATAGAAACTGTAAAGAACTTCGCTGATAGAGCCAGCGTGAAGATTCATGAACAGAGCGATTAGGTCCAATGCTACAAAGTTTATTTTCATTGAGTCGGCCATGTTTCAGTTAAAACTGGTTGCGTTCAGTGTGGAGACTTGGTGGTGGTTCAAGGAGAAAACGCACCGATTAATTAACGTATAAATTGTATCAACTAAACTCGAGGAAACTTACAAAAAATGTTATATTAAAGTGAAAAATGTCCTGCAACACATTTACCTTAAACCCGAAATTATTACAATCATGTAAAAGAGTTCAAAAGAGTGAGAAGAAGTAGTGTAAGCTACTTTTAAAGTGACACGGTCGCCTACAATTAGGTTTGATCAATCAGTGCATAGATTGTCCGGATCAATTATTCTTATTCAACGTAGACACACAAATATTCAAGGTTTTTTTTTCTCACTTGCTTTATTATTTTGATATTTTCAAACTTTCATTTAACATACAAATCTAGGGTAGGAGTAACGAACAACTTCTGACATGTACACAGTTTCTAATAAAAAAATATCTATAACCCATGTGATTTTGTAATAAATAGCGTGTCAGTTTAAGGCTGTGTACATGTCTATGAATGCTTCTTAGTTTCATCCACTCATCAAGTTAGTTATTGTTTGTGTGTTCTTTATTTGATACGCCAGAGGACTCATTGTGATTTGTTTTGTTTGATTGGTGTTTTACACCGTGCTTAAGGGTTTTTCACTTATATGACGGCGGTGTACTCCAACCGTAAACACGTTCACAACCAAAATATGAAGTGCTTGGCTGCTTTGGAAAGTTAATGATCCTCCAATGCTAGGCAAGGACAGCAAGGATGTAAGCTAGAAACATATTGCACTTAGCTAGTGAAGACTTTATCAGCGAAATGACCGATTATGTGACAATAACAAGAAGACAGCTAATCCTTTAGGCCTTCATTTTTATACAAATTGTTGTTTTTACCCTGTGTTATTAATCAGTATGATTAATGTTCTGGTCTATTTGATACATGTAGTTTGACATATTATTATTAGTTCAAAACTCTAAGCACACTCTAAGAAAATATGATCCTGAATGGTTCTTCATATGTCGAGAAGGTTCTTCAAAGAACCTTTTTATGATAAATAAATGTTGTACACTCGATATAAGATTCGAAGAACCGTATCGTTAACTGATTGATGGTTATATGATAGATGGATTGATGATTCATTGAGATAGATCGGTGACGATATGACTCGATCGTTGAGCTGATTTGCACAAATAATCCAATGCAAAATTTGTTGCCAAAGTTCACCGAAATTTTGATCAGTTTAGGTTTACACCGTCAAGGACATGCATTGCAATACATACAGCAGAGATTATTTTATCAAGTGGTTTCAACCAGTGGATAAAGGTTCTGTGTGGCATTAAAAATAACTTTTAAGAGTTCTTTAAAGAACAATATCTCTAAGGTTCTTTTCTATTTTAAGAGGGTTCTTTGAAAAACCTTTAAAGGTTCGCTACATGATCCACTCCGAAGAACATTTATTGGGTCTATTCAGAATCTTTTTTCTTAGAGTGTAATAGATGCTAGCCTATGTATTTCAAATTAATATTTTACCCGATATTCATGACGCATGTAAATTCCTTGATTCTTTGATTGGTGTTTAAAGTCGTACTCAAGAGTACTCATTAATAGGCCCCTATGACGACTTTGCATTGCCTGTGTTTGGTGAAAAACCATGATCCGCAATCACAGGTAAACTTCCTTTACATATACTTAACGCAGACAGAAGGCATATATAAATGCGGATTTTGATAATTTAAAATGAATCTTCCTAATCCGCATTGCCTTTTGAAATAACCATTTCTCACAATTAGGCAATGGTAATTGTTCATGCCATTTAGTTTCATATAGAATGACATATTTATCCACAAAAGAAATATATAATGGGTCATTCGTCTTGTTAATATATGTGAGGTTTTAACTTATATACATGAACGTCGTTAATATGTATGTTTTATTAACATTTGTTAACTCAATGCTATTAAATAAGGTGAGGCTACATCACTCACAATTAGTCTGTCAACTATTTGGTTTGTTTCGTTATTACTTTACGATGCGAGTATTTATGTGTAGCTATAAGAAGGAAGTTATATACATTGATAAGCTGTAAGCTGATTGGCTGTTCTACGACATGGGAATTTGGGATGGATTTTGTCCTGTAATTTGTCTCCATGTCCAACTCTGTGTTAACATTGAAGAGATAAAAGCTATTTCCCAAGTAATACCCCGAGGGCAAGCAAACACAATAGAATATATCCAAATGTACTTTAGTTTGATTCATCACGGAATATAATTAATGTAACTTTTTCAACGACTTTAAACTCCAATTGCCCTTGCACGTGTCCTAACTGTGCAAATAATTGAAGCGCCTCTGACAATGGCTTCAGATTGTTGGTGACTGGATCATAAAATCGACCAATTGCAGGTGTCATGTATACGGAAATGTGCTTTACATCTCATTAGTCTTAAGGAAAAGATTTTCAATTCAATGCTTTTAAAGCGAATAGAATGTTTTTGTTTTTTCTCTTCCAATGTTTGCGGTTTTGTCATCAGAAAGTAAACTATTTTATAAAGTTGTTATTATTAGCATCTATAACAGAACAGTATATAAGAGAACAGAAAGACAGACACTTCAATAGATTTGTTCTTCACCTCAGGCCAACAAGCGTCGAGTCACATAGATAACCAGGTGAGTTTGGTTATATTATATGCGATGTTTTTTTGTTCATATAACAACCGTGGACACCCTCCATCGATATTCAATAGTGGGATTCATGATTTCACAAACACTGGACAGACCTGTTTTTGTTTAGTATATGGAATATGGAGGTGATTATTGAGTCAGAGGCACTCTGTTGATTTACCTTGATCGATTTTGCCTAATGACTCATTGAATGCATGTATATTGTAGTAATCTACAAAGTTATTTCACATACATATATTTTAATCAATTGAATTAAAAAAAATTAAAAAAATTGTGAATTGACGGTGGATAAAATTATGTATTTCATATATTTGTTTATGAATGCAGTGCTTGCATCCAGCGGAATTTGAATCCGGCTACTCTGTATTACAGCTTTTATTTTATTCCTAAAAATTAAAAATATTCTCATATTCAATTATAATTTATTTAGTTTTGTTTTCTTTATATAATAGGTTAAGGATTAGATTGAAGGAACAATGAAGTGGACAGCGATTTTACTCACATTAGGATTCCTGTTCATTTTAACGACTGCTCGAGTTCTCGATTTGGACAATTCAGGTGCGTATGACCTATTGTCATCTTTATCTAACTATCTCCCACTCTATATATCTGTTTGGTGTTTAACGACGTACGGTAGTCCATTTTATTAATTAGACACGATACCATTGTGAAAAAATATTTTCAACATCTAGATCTGTTTATTGTTCAGCATCTTATCTCTTTAACTGACCTACTTACGTATCCTTCGATTCCATTCCTTTACTAATAGGATTATGCTAATCGGTTTATTAGACCATCTTCTCTCAGTGTCTGATAAGATATACTAAGCGATTTAAAACTATATCTTCTCTCAGTTTCTGATAAGATATACTAATCGGTTTATTACACCATCTTCTCTCAGTTTCTGATAAGTTATACTAATGGGTTTATTACACCATCTTCTCTCAGTTTCTGATAAGTTATATTAATCGGTCCATTACACCATCTTTTCTCAGTTTCTGATAAGATATGTTAATCGGTTTATTACACCATCTTCTCTCAGTTTCTGATAAGTTAGACTGGTCAGTTTATTACACCATCTTCTCTCAGTTTCTGAAAAGATATACTATATGTTTTATTACACTATCTTCTCTCACTTTCTGATAAGATATACTAATTGGTTTATTACACCGTCTTCTCTCAGTTTCTGTTTCTATTTTGTGCAGAATATATGTACTAAATACATTGTTTTAAAATTCCCTTCTAGACGAAGAGGATGACGAAGATGATAGAGTAACGAACCAAATGCAGAACGTCACAGAACAAACGACACAACAACAACTACCCACAACAGACATTCTACAAGCCATCCTTACACAACCACAGATACAACCCACAAGAACAATTCCTGATCCGTCACTGAATGTCTGATGAAATAACCCACAAGAACAATACCTGACCCGTCACTGAATGTCTGATAAAGCACACCACAAGAACAGTACTTGGCCCGTCACTGAATGTTTGATGAACAAACTCACAAGAGCAATTCCTGACCCGTCACTGAATGTTTGATGAAATAACCCACTAAAACAATTCCTAACCCGCCACTGAATGTCTGTTGAAATAACTAAGCCACTGGAACAATTCTGACACGTCATTGAATGTTTGATGAAATAATAAACAAAAGCAGTACCTAACCGGTACCTGCATGTCTGATTAAATAATTAACGAAGTAGAACAATTCCTGACCTTTCACTAGATGTCTGAAGAAATAACCCACAAGAATAATTCCTGACCTGTCACTAGATGCCTGATGAAATAATAACCCACTAGATCAATTCCTGGCGTTCACCCAATATTTGATGAAATTAAACATAGGAACAATTCCAGACCCGTCACTGAATGTTTCTTGAAATAACACAATAACAGTACCTGACCATCATTGAAAGTCTGATAAAATAACCAATTAGAACAATACCTGGCCCGTCACTGATGAAATAATTATCCCACCAGTGATTAAATAATTAACCCATCAGAACAGTACCTGTCCCGTCACTACATGTCTGAGGAAATAATTAACCCCCTAGAACAGTACCTGTCCCGTCACTGGATGTCTGAGGAAATAATTAACCCACTAGAACAGTACCTGACCCGTCACAAGATGTCTGAGGAAATAATTAACCCACCAGAACGGTACCTGACCCGTCAGAAGATGTCTGAGGAAATAATTAACCCACCAGAACAGTACCTGACCCGTCACAAGATGTCTGATGAAATAATTAACCCACTAGAACAGTACCTGACCCGTCACTAGATGTCTGATGACAGTCAAGAGCAGTAATAACTGTTGTTAATTTGTAACAACTGTTTCTGATTTAAGGACTTCTGAGCTCATCATCTCAGTAGATTTCTAACAAACATGTGCTGACTCACTCATATATTATTACACATCGGTTTATCGTTTTTTTCTTAATGATCATCCCTTTGCTCGTACGATAGAATACTATCATGTATTACGTGTCACAGTCCAAGATAGAACAAGAAATAAAAAGGGATACTTGTATGTATTAAAAATGTGTTTCCTTTGTCGTTGTGATGTTTTCACTGCCCACATAGGGGAAGTTTGTGTATAATGTCCAACAATGAATTAATTTAACACTATTTAATTCAACGCGCGTATTACGAGAGGTTCTCATGTTGGATTCTAACTAGGCTTACAATTGATAAATATACTATCCGAATAATTAAATAACATTTTTTGTTTGTCTATTTTTGTTTCCTTAATAAGTGTGCATCGACAGTAGGCCATTGATAAAATAAATACTCAAATAAACCTGTAACAACCGGTTTGCGTACATTTAGAGATGAAAAGATTTACTATCATTATAATAAGGTTATACATTCAATCTACTCTTTGATGTTTGTGTGCGGGTAAGTACCAATTTGTATAGGTTTCAGTGTAGCGATCAGAATGTTTAGTACTATGACCAACACTTATTGTTTATCATTAGACGTTATTAAGTTGGTATTCATTCTCTAGATGATGTGCATTTATCGGTCGTCTTCGTTAACATGTGTATAAGATAGGATTTAAGTCTGGTTCGTATCTACAGATCAGTGGTTTATTTATTAATGGGTCAATAACTTTTATTTATGGCAGGATGCCTTAATTTAACTTCATTTGGGATCATTTGTACTTTTGTGTCTGCATGTAACGAACATGTCGGCTTAGCAACACGCCAGCGTACCGTTGCTATGTAAATTCGGTTTCAACTCATACGGTTTAGATTTGAATGAAACATAAGATTAATTAGATCGACATGTATTTGACCAAATTAATCAGGTTAAGACAGAATTGGTGACAAAAACGTTATCTATGTTTGAGGCAGGTTTGATGGGGTTTTGTGACCTGGCTGCGAAGTTTCAACCCTTCGCCTACGGCTCAGGATTGAAATTTCACATCAAGGTCACAAAACCCCATCAAACCTGCCTCAAACCCAGAAAACTTATATTTTTCAGCTAGAAAGGTTATTAATGGTCAAACAGGGTTTTCCATGATTCATCAGGCGAGTTTCGATTTTCAAACTCATATGCTGTATGCTAAAGGGCGTTACTCTTACAAGCTGACTAGAAATTAGCTTCAATGCCGTTGAACTGGAGTTAGTTAGTTAGTTAGTTAATTAGTTTTGTTGAACTGGAGTAAATGGGACGTTGCATACTTCTGGTTATGGACTTCTGACGTTATTTATAAACACAAGCTACTATATGTTAAAGGCTTGGTCACATTTTCGTATATTTTCAATATGTAGTGAATATAATATTTTCACAAATGCTGGCAATAGTGGTGAAGCATGCCACATGGCAGTAATTCTTAGTAAGTGATGTAGCGGCCCAGATTGCAATGAAATACCGGAATACAATAAATATTACATTTCGTTTAGCAGTGTTTCCCGAAATGCAATACTGATTGATTCCTGTGTGCATTAGTACCCTGGATGCAATATGTTAAATTTATTGCATTTCATGGTAGAAATCATACATTTTTTGCCCGATGTATCAAATACTTGTGCCATACCTTACAGGTGACATTAAACGTTATTAGTACTATTTGGTGTGCAATTAACACAGGTGAATTGGAGGTAATTATTAGGGGTCCATGCGGCTATATATCAGACTCCACTTCATTGGGTACAACGCATAACAAAATAGCAATGGAGCTTAATTCATATACAAGATCATTTCCCATAAACGATGGCATTTGCCTGGTTTGATATTGAAACCAAATACATTTAAAGACTATATAGAGGAGGGACATAATTAATCCATATTTCAAGGGTTTTCTGTTATAAGAAATTTGAAGGTATTAAGTGGAGGTCGACATGTTGATAGGCTCTTATTTAAGTCGAAATTTTGAGTCGCTAGGTCTCAACAAAATAACTAAGAAATTTCGACATGATTACTCGTAATTTCGAAATAAAGAGCTTGTAACATATAGACATTCGTCAAAGGAGTAATTAATTTGGATAACATTTTTTTTTTTAGAAAAATGACAAAACAGAATACATTTCGCTTATTCCACAAACAAGTTTTGGTTTGTAGCTTTCGGACCTATGCCCCCGCTACATTTTGCAATTATTGTCAAAAATGATAATTTTCATTACAATTCGGGAAGATAATAGACATTTGTTGTCTTGGAATAAGTGTTGTTAAATTATAGGCAGCACTGATACCCGGATTGCACTAAGTATCACATTCCAGGTAGCAGTGTTGCCCGAAATGTAATACTTACTTCATGCCGCGCCGCTCAAGTGATATAGGTGTTCATCCACGACATTTACATATGATAAAAAGGCAAAGGTTATAATAAACACTTCCACCTCATGTCACATCACAGCTACATGTCATTAAGCTAACGCTTTAACCCTAATTATATCTGTGCCTTTGCGGAGAAAGGCGGATTCACTATGAGAGGAGTTCGATTATTTCTAATTCCTGATTCATCAATCTACTAATGTCTGACGACAACCATATCGTGAAATTATTTATCCATGTCAAAACTTGTCACGTAAACAGGCCGAATCGTAGCCTGTATATTGATCCATAAGCTGTTAACACAATAGTGTTACCCTATACACAATAAAGTTTTTCGCGTTGTAAGTCACTGGCATTAAAACGCGTACCAAATAAATACCAACAAATTGCGTTTCTGTTCTGCGAAAACTGTTAAATTGTTTGATTGGTGTTTTACGCCGGACTAAAGATTATTTCACTCGTATGCTTGGGGGCTAGTTTTAATGTTGGAGGAAACTGGATAAGTCCAGAGGAAAGCACCCCAACTCCGGTAAGTCACTGACAACTTTAACACATAGGGATATTTTCGAGTAAAACCCAAACGAACTGGAATTCATGAACAAAATCCATGAGAGGAACACCTTTACAAGAGAGATACTCTCAACCGATATGGCCACTGAGTAGCCCGTTAAGTCAACCAGCGACCTTTTTGACAACTAACTGGTGGATCTGTGTTGGATCTGTTCAATACCATCAATCTTTTCTTCTGCCAGATATTTCTACAGTAATTAGAGATTAACAATACGCCATGGATTAAGGGATATGTGGTCCGTGGACAAGATCATTGCTTCACTTGTCTTCTTCAATTTGGATATTTTACATTAAAAGCTTAAAGCTAGCCAAACATGTTACTGTAGCCTTTTTCCGAGAGTAATAATGCTATATTAAATGTGATTTTATCAGAAGCATACACATGTCAGTTTAAATATTTAATAACAACCACAATGTTTGTCACTTTCAATTCATAAGGCATCAACCTCAATAAATGAGCTGAAAACAGTAATAACACAACTGTAATTAGTATACTCAGGTCTGCTTTATATCATACTAATAACACACATATGGGTTCTGCTTATCAAAACGCTGAAGTCAGAAGCAAAGGTAGGCATATCGGAGACAAGATTGATCGTGTTGTTACATGTTCTACAAATGTTGTTCTGTTAGTAATTTATCGTTTTTCTATATGAAATTAACGTGAGCGTTTATATGTTTATCCATGTTTATTTTAACAGCAGTTTTACTTGAAGGACGAACGTGTTCTAGAAAAATGAGCAGTTTAGTAAAACCAAACTGTTGTTACAACTCGCTCTATACCCATTACCAAACGAAATTTGGTGTACTGTTTGGGTCTTGTTGATATTGTTAATATTTATAATGTCTCCAAAACAAATACCGGTGGGTGATTATTTGCAAAGGACTCTTAATTCAACAGATCAGATATGCTTATTGTGGTCAATGCCAGAGGTGTTTCTAAACAAATCTGATTCAAACCATACTTATTAGGGATGAAATCATAATGATATTGATTTCAGACTCTTAGTCCATATAACATCAAATAGGAAACACAACTGTTATTATTATCCACATATGTAAATAATCTGTAGACTCTATCAATTGTATCTATGTTTTAAGTAAAAAGCAAGCTGTCCAACATGTTGACTTACAGAGAGGTATCAACACCTTTAAGTCATTCGATACAATACACCTGCCTCTTAAGCTACAGATATTTTTTTCTAAGGAGTTCAAGAAAAGATATCACATTATTATTTAGAAAGGTACCTGGATCTCTAAGTTTACTCGTCAGACCGCGAAGCCATCTAAATGCCGTGTTATATCAACATTAAGTTCTCGCAGCACGCTTGAGTAAATTTGGTCCAGACGGTAAGACAGTAATTAGTACAAAATGATTGAAACGGTTATCGTTTAATATCCACAGAGTAGATTGCAAATTTTATATTTACCGTATTCTATTGCTTATCTGTGTTTTCCGAACTGGCCTAGTCTCTAATACCAGATTAAAACACAAATAGCAGAATGGTGATAGACCATGGCATGACTTCATCGTATAGCGAATTCAATATAAAAGCGCTTTCATCAAACGGCCCAAGTACTTGAACAATTCGGCCAACTAGGCATTGGGACGTCTGGGAAATCGCACCTGTCAAATGTATATGTAATTCTTTCAGCTGAAACTTCACACCACTTAGACATGTGCCCCCTTCATTATAATAATAATAAAACTGTTCGGGTCTAGTTGTTTTAACCTGTAGCAACTCTCCTCGGGTGGTTACATCTGTCATCTATTACTTGACCAAACAGTGGGCAATGATACCATTACTGACACATAAATAATCAATCAAGTATAACTAATATAGTGCTTAGGTGATTGAACTAATTGAATGTAAACTCAGTGCAAACGATGGAAACAGATCCATGACCAGTGAATTTATAGGTACTTTAGTGGTACAAATTCAAACTTTTATTCCCACCATTTTAACATACGTTGTGGTTCGTTAGGAAGTAAAGCACGATACAGCAAAGATCGAGATTGTATGAGAATTTCATGTTTGCCGAATATTCATTTCATTTTAGGGCTTGTACAAGCATACTCCATGTATCAACTATCCCTAATTACGCCCGCTTTACATTTATTAACACTCTACTTTACATGTCTTATTAGTGATCAAGTCAATCTGGGGATCATTTATCTTTCAGCCAGCATAAGAGGTAATCTCATTGGAAATGAAGCCCAGCTATCCCCGTAGTCCGTGTGATATAACATCACAGATTGGTTTAGCATAAATGATGTGATTAATTGAAGCAGGTTAATGATCTATGTTCAACTGTAATAATATGCATATAAAGGACACAGTTCTTATTTGTAAAACAATAATTGCTCTAGAAGCTTAGATTTTAATCTTAAAATAACAAGACGATGTCGTCATCCAAATTCCCCGTCATGGTAGATCAGAACTAAGAATACTTTTTTCTGTAAATCCGCAATAGTAAAAGAAACAACTACTGTCGAAAGCAAATGTGTCTACCAAGTTAAATAACAGTAGGCCGTATAGTTTTCAAGTTCTGCTCCGGAAACAAATTCCACCTCTGTCTGTAACTAAACCTAAACTTGTATCCATAGAAATAACACAAATAAAAAATATCGATGAATCTGTAATAGCAAATGGCACAACTACAGCTGATGTTGAATATATCTATCAAGTTGCATACGAAGGGCCTT
>JAUELC010283916.1:0-16143 GCA_031471745.1 Cryptochiton stelleri
CTTAGAGCTTGTTCTCGATCTCTGAGATGGCAAGTCTCGCGGGAACAGAATGAACTGAATGGCCCGTGGTACCTGGAATTGGGTGAATAATAAGCTCTGACTGGATACACTGGCAATCCAGTTAATACTTAACTCGTTAGTTGTTGAGAACTATACTCGTCGAAATTGATACAGGACGTTTAGAATTTTCCGATCCATGGCGCCTAGTGTTGGTACCGTCCGATAAGTTATGACGTCCCGTTAATTGTCTAATGTCGACCCACCCAAATTACCGTAGCTAATGAACTAATTAGTTCATTAGCTACGGTAATTTGGGTGGGTCGACATTAGACAATGACTTTTAAGTATGTATGAAAAATACTCACAAGCGCAATGTACATTCACACCTATGACCGACCAATAAACATATGCGTCTATCAGTAATTGCAATCTTAAAGAGTCCAAACAATCAGCTGTTGTTGGACAATACAAAGCTACTGGAGCGAGGTTATCACCTTGTCTAACACCCACTTCACATACGAAAAATCACTTTTAAGAGAAACAATTGCATGCCTCAACCATGATTCGAACCTGAATCCTACGTGTAGGCTACAGGCTAACTTGAATAAGACGCTAAGCCGAGTATCATTTGCCCAATGGTCGTAGGCTTTCAGTTTGTTAACGCAACATGAGCCCTGGAGTATGGTGACGTCCGTCGAAGAGTCGCCCAAACAGAGCGCCTTTTGTTTCACTTATAGCCTTTCCTGCATATACTAATCCGAACTGCATGCCACCTATATAGCGGATATTGGCTATAATTTTGGACTTTTACATATAGCTCAACGAGACCGATTTTTAATTTGACGACTTATCCAAGCCGTCGTCGAAAAAGAACACATACACAGAAAGGGTTACACCTTTGATATCAGCGTCTTTAAATACTCATATTGTTCGTTTTCGAATGTTAAGAACATTGTGCTAAAATCGGGACGAACATAAAACAATACATTGACATGCATATGTTATTCAGTGAGTTAAGCCTATAGGAGCTAATATTTTTATTCGGACCCATGTTGAGCGAAGTGCAAAGTGTCTTTCCATCCGTGTGTAATATAATGCTATATAAGGTGAGCTTGGATAGCGACCACGTGTTTTAGAAATGTAGCATCAGTAGGCCTACAATGGTCAGCTTTTAATTCCACTTTAACTCGATCTGAGGTTATGGAGAACTCTATCAGATACAACTTTACAAGTCGTATTTAATTTTGAGTGTGCCGCTTTCTACTTACTGCCTGTCACCGAAAACACTAAAACAGTCTATTTATACTGATATAATGTTGAGGACGGTTTACGTCATTTCGGTTCAGTGTCTGTCAACCGTAGGTAATTGCCCATGGGTTTTAAGGAGGTATTGAGAGTAATTACCTGAATTAAATGTATATTTCACACCTATATCTTGTAAACCTGTGTGTGTCATTAAGAGTCATTAACTCGGGCGCATGCTGATTCTAACAGCCAATTAATGTGTAGCTTGTCAAATGTCATTATTGTTTCTATCCGTAAGCTTGTCTGGTATTGTTTGTGGCTGTGGATACGTAGCATTGCTGTCATAGTCATCGCATTGCATGGCTTATTTGAGTGGCATTGAGAACGTGGGGATGATAGGATTGATCGGTTGATTGATTGATTGGTGTTTAACGCCGTACTAAAGGGTTCTCACTTATATGACGGCGGTGTACTCCAACAGTAAATAGCCACACTAACACAAGCCATAAAATGTTAATAAAATTTCGAATTACGTAAAACTATGGTGTTGCTTTCTGTTTAGTCCCATGACCAATGTTAGCAGTACCAAAATGATGTGTATCCGCCATATCATTGTCGTGTATCTATATTATGACCAGGAGCAGAACTTTGCTCACTTCAATAAAGTCAATTCAATTAATAAAATCTGAAGTGTTTTGCTCTGGAAAAATACTGATCACCCAGGGCTAAGTAAAGGCAGTATAGGATTACGCTGAGAACATGCTGCCCTTAGACAGAGGACTGGGGATGATACGAACAATGAACACTTTGGTGTGCATGAACGTCTGTATCCAATATTTTTGTTATTCTTGGATAACACTAGCTTAGCAAGAAATGTGTGTCCGCTGGAAGCCCGTTACACGGGATTCGAACCCACGACCAACTGGGTCAGGCACCAGATCGCCAGTAGTAAATTCCGGACCCCATATATCACTCAACCAACCGGCCTTCATTAAATAAAAAAGATTAAACGTCGAAGCGTTAAGATGGTAGAATAAATTTAGTTGCCGACACTGTGGCAAAATCTCGGACAGTGTCGGCAACTAATATTTATTGTATAAGTCCTTGAAGATGATTATAGATAATAATCGAAACGCTGTACTCTCTTCTTATAATTTGAAAATTACAATATTTTATCATGCCGGTTGTCATGTGCAATATATTGGGATCGAACGAGTAAGCTATTCCCAGCTGAACACAGTAAAACTGTGGACGGTTTCCCTAGGTCGCGAGTTCGATTCTCGTCCGGGTAGATTTTTCGGACCTGGAATTTTATACAGTTCCGGCAACTAATAACGATTGTATGTCCTCGAAGATTATTATAGATAATAATCTAAACGCTGTAGTATCTTCTAATAGCTTCAATATTATATTGTTTATCATGACTGTTGTCATGTTCAATATATTGGCATCGAACGAGTGAGCTGTTCCAAGCTTCCCTAGAAGCGACCCCAGACCAAATTGTTCCAATACAACTGCTGTGTTGACGTGATCGTGACTGTTTTAGGACCTATATATAGACCTATACGGTTTTGTCATTTTGTACACGTTCGTATGCATGTTAGTTGAATGTACGGAATATCGTATTCGATTATTTATGGTTATTACCTGGTGAAATCTGAACTATACAATGTTTCAAATTGACTCATTAGGTGTCACGTGGTCGTGAATCCATTGTAGGGCAAATAGGCCAGTGACTCGCAGACAGTTTTGAGCTTTACTTACCGAAATGGATTCCTAAAGTGTCGTTACTGTCGATTCGTGTTGAGAGCAGACTTATACTGAGTGTTTTTCTCCGTCATGACGATTACGGGTGTCTATTGCAACCGTAATAGTCCATATTTATCCATTTAGTCTATATAAACCCGCAGATAATGCAAAATTAATTTTACGGAGTTATGAACCAAAAACATTCTTTTTGTATTTTGACATAAGATATAGAGTAATCCTGAAGAAAAAAAAAACACAGAAAAAACCTCTAACTTCATTTTGACTCAATATCAACAATTATATTGTCACTATTTGATCTTGTTAGAGCCACATTTAGCAGACACCTGTATGGTGGACATTTCATGACATATAGGCGGTACCTCTATAACATTTACAATCATCAGTGAAGTTCTACTAAAATTACCACACAAAATAGTATGGACCTGAATGCAATGATTGTGAATGATTTGGTCGAATATTTATTGAGTAATAGCTTAGGTCATAGGAACACAACCAATGTGGCACGAAGAGTCTACCATACAATACAGGTGTCTGCTAAATGTGGCTCTAACAAGATAATGAAAAATCTACACACTCGGCACAGCATTTTTGGAAACTGTTCTGTATGATCTTACTAGTTATTTTATTTTTATGTTTTCTTTCCCTTTAATTTTTTATAATAACTTTTTAAAATGTCTGCCTTAATGGCATTATAACACTGTAACGACTATCAAATCAATTTTAAGTTGACTCCAGCAAAGTTCATCGAAGAACTTAATTATAACACTTGGCCTGGTAGTCACACTGTAACGACTTTCAAATCGATTTTAACTCAAACCGAGGTTCTTCTAAGAACTGTGAATTAATAATCCAAATTACATTTGAAACCTGCTGTTCTTCATTCTATATGTGAACAATACTTTGTTTTTTATATAATTTTTTTTATCCACAAACTATTTTAAAGTCACAGCGAAATTACACCTCTAAAACAAACTATGAGATTGTAGAACAGTAAGCTAAATTAGACGCCGACATGTTTAGTCCAATCCGAGACCGTTAATTGTAAAAGAGTGAATCCCATTGTTGAAAGGTGTCACGTCACGTGGAGATGATGGTTGATGGGAGATCTGTTTTAACGAGAATAAAACTCACTTTTTAAAAACAAAGTAGGTCATTATGCTTCACCTCTCGGTTTTTATGAGGTAAATTAGTCGTGATGGGCGATGTTTTGTGACGAGGTGAGATATGCCAGCATGTGGTCACTTGATGACCGTCCCGAGCTCTTCTTTCACGAGAGGTAACGTCAGCGGGTGGTTATTGAGTAATCCAGGTAGAAATTAAAACAAAACACCCGACCATTTCGTCACGGGGCACCTGTTCACCCCAAGCTTACACCAACGCCTTTGTTGTCAGATAAATGAGCTAACAATGTCAGCTAGTTAGGACATAAGCGAGTCTTTGACATACCGCGTGGAAAGTGTCACCCAGGGAGAGTCTTTTTCAAAACATCATTGTCATCAGGCAATTCACGGTATACATAAGCTTTGCTGACATGATTTCTCGCCACATTAGTCTGTAAACATCAAGAGAAGCACAAGTTATTCTACAACTGGATCTCGGTCTCAACATTACTGGAACTCAGACGATTCATTACTGGTTTAAAAGGAACACAGTTCACTTGGGAAAAACTTTGGAAACCATGCTAGCTTTTGACCAAGTTCCCCACCAGTACTTCAAACCTCTGAATATTCACACTGGAATAGAATACCACTTTGACAAGGACAAATTTCCGGATTTGACGAATATTGGACACGAACCCGCTCTTGTTATGGCACAAACAGAAATGGAAAAGCCAGCGTCGCGCCCTGTTGAAAACCATTTAGTACCAGGAAATCCGAAGGAATTGCCACCAAGAATTAAACCCGAGAATCAAAGCCCAGAAAACAGCACAGCCTATGCTCCATTTACATCATACTTTGGACAGAGTGACGAGAACCTATCAAATGCACATTACAAGGCGGAATCACGACAGCAAAAACAACAGAAAGTCCTACCTAGATGTCAATCAGTCATCAACCAAATACCAGATCAAACAGAATTGTACCGATTTAAAAACCAAGTTCGAATTTCAAAACAAATATCCCCTGACCATGACCAACAGTTGAGTGGACCCACAGATACAAACTGTCCTAGTTCACAAACCATCCAGAGGCGACTCTCATACGGTCATTCACACCAGCCAGAGTCCAGTGCACTAAATTTTAATCAAAACCGTACCCGTGTTGAGGACGTCAGAATCGCCCCCATACCCTTCGACAGAAATGATCATCTCCAGTCTGATCTTCTCCCGTCAACCGTGTTGTCCTGCTTAGGTAAGATGCCCAGGGTTTTCTCCAACTTATTTACTTAAATACAACTGGGACGTCAGTTGGATCAAACGAAAATAAATGTTCCTTTACCTCAGCTAACAGCGCTTGTCAATATATTAAACCTGAAGGAACTAGCTGCTGGTCAGGAATGTATAAGGCACTGTAAAAGTAAATCTAAATTGTAGTGGAAGTAAGTCAGAATATGCATTTAACTCGTTCCTTGGTCTCAAGTAATTCACGTTATACGTTATGTTCTTTAGGTTGTTTATAACTAACTAACCGGTAGACATTGCTGTTAAACGGTTTACAAAAGATAAAATGATAATTAGCGTTGCTATTATGCTGTGCCAACATTACCGGTACCATACCGAGTAGGCCTACTGATCTTTCATCAAGTTCAACATTAGTTTTTCCTAAATGGCAAGACATTTTATTTGATTATATTGTGTTTTCAGATCCGTTCGATGACAGCATGTCCCGCTTCCGTACAGACGGTACTTTTTCAGGTGTTTCTACCCCCGTACAGAAAACGCCGGAAAATCCAGAGAATCCCATCTCCTCGTATTACCAAAATGTGAACACACCTCACTCACAAACCCAGAAGGGCCGTTCCCCTGCATTGACTGTCGGTTCCCAGGATCAACCTCCAGCACAGAACCTCCAAGATGTCGTCCAACCATCCTACATATCCAACGGCGGGACTGGTGCCAGAGCTAATACTGTCCTTATCCCGAATAACCGAAGCTACTACGAAAAAGATGGATTGCCCCATGAACTATTTACACGCCCAGCTAACCATTTCTCACGACCAGACAGAATGGCAACACCAACATTCCATGTAAGGAAGCACCTTCAGTTTCACCATCTACAACACGAACCCATAAACCCAAGGGTATTAGCGGCCAGACGCCAAATGTTGTCACGGAAAAGATCAGCCGATAACCTGCAAGACTTCCTTGCCCAGAAAAACAAAAGACCTCGCAGAGAACATGTTGAGATATATGGAGTTGAGGATGGCACTCATCAGACGCCAGCGTCTCGAACGCCAAACTCAGGCGCATTTCCGACACCGTCAGGGGTTAAGCTGGAAGATAACTCAGCGGATACTTTTGATGAATACAGTTGCCCTGCCAGACCAAAGACAGAAACTCCAAAACCAACCACACAACGACATAGAACGGGTACCATTCACTATTATGGCGCTACGCAATCAAGCGCAAACCCTCTGGCAAAGCGTTTCAACCCCAACTTTGAGCAGCAGAAGACCACGGGGGTTAACACAGTGAATTATCCAAAACCTGAAACGAACCGAAGCCAATTCGATGTCAATTTGTCGGTCCAATCTTACAGCAATCCCTCATCGATATCGTTATACAGACACACACACGACACTTCTCCGCAAAATCTACAAACCAGTGGGCAGCTAACACACTGTCCATCACAGAGTATTCCCAGGAATCTCTGCGTGACTAAAGACACGTTTTTAGACATCTTATATGCGAATTAATTTATTCTGATATCTTCAACAAGTGCTTTATTACGTTTAGTACAAGCAGAATTAATGCTGTTTGTCTATATTTATTTATATATTTATTGCTATTTTTGTACGTTTAATTTGTGGAATAATCTTAACAGATACGTCTAAGTTTAGCCACAATTAAATTTATTAAATGAAAATACCAGTTCTTTATTTTTTCTTAACTGTCCACTCACTGTGGGCTAGAACTTAGTCTGTGTTGGTAGGACCTGGGATATAGAATAGACTATATTCTATACTTTATCCCAGGTAGAACATGGCTACAGAAGTGACCACTTACATGTTAATCACAGTGATATCAATGGAAGCATATAAGATCAGCTCAAAAACTATATCCCATCATGATTTGGTCAGGGTACATCATGGGCCACCAAGGCGCGGGAAGCTCCTAGATGGGTTTGTTTGTTTGTTTTGTTTGATTGGGGTTGTACGCCGTTTTACGGTTTTTTCACCCATATGACGGCGTGTCAGCCCAATGAATGAAGAAAACCGCCCCCGATACAATGCCAACAAAAACAAGACAAGATACAAGAGAATCACAAACCGCCACAAACAGACCAGCTTCGTGTTGCCCCGTAGCTCTGAGAGCACCAGAGCAACATGAGGCTCCCCCCAACTGCCCGCCTTAGATTGGTAAACATATTCTTAACCACACACAGGCATCTTGTGTGATCCTTCGTAGTACACGAACAATCCGTTTTATATTGGAATCAGTTGAACTGAAAATCCTCATCGCTGACTGTTATGAGAAAGGCCACTTTCCCAAAATGTCGACAATTTGTGCGTAAAGTAGAACCTGGCGTAATTTATCGTATGATATATTTTTTCGTACGGCATTTGGTGAAAGTGACCCTAGCGCCCCAAGTTCTACCATTGTTCCTGGATAATCTTTTCATGTCTGTACAATTATATTAATAAGCACAACTCAGCACCGTCCTGGACAATGCCAAATAAGGCGTTATATACCCCGTACATATAAACCCGTTTATAAGTAAATAAGGGAGGTAATCTGTGGTATATTGTTTCTCTAAACTATATCCCAGGAGCGGGCGGCTGGAGGGAGCTTCATGGTGCCCTGATGCTCTTAGAGCTATGGGCAACAAGAAGCTGTTGAGTCGACCTGGGATGTCCTGTGATTGCCTGTATATATTGTCATTGTTTGTTGCCAGTGGCGTCGGGGATGATTTCCTTCACCTATTGGGCTGGCATACCGTCATATGAATGAAATAACAGTAAGTACGGCGTAAAACCCCTAATCAATCAAATACATCACAGGTCTAATGGGGATTTTCCTTTGCACACAAAAACAAAAACGGAAAAAGTTTGATGAACTGTTTTATTTAATACTTTACAAAACAAAACTACTCCGCAAAAACAAAAATGTATGAATTTTTCAGTGGCCTTTAGAAGTAACTAAATAGGACACCCGGTAAGTGGATATAACAAACAAACTAGAAGGTGGGATCCAAGTCAATACGCTATATGACAGTATGTACGTTGATATCAGTATAAGGGCTTATTTCTAAACAATTCTACCAATGCCGGTCGGTCATTTGTGCAATTGGAACATGAACAGCGTTCAAAACATGTTTATATAATGCTATCATTTTGTGTCGTTTAGATAGTTACCTTTAACAATATTTTTGTTACTTTGGAATGAAACACTGTCTAGGTTAGATTTGATTGATTGATTGGGGTTTTACGCCGTACTAAAGGTTATTTCACTCATATGACGGCGTGACAGTCCAATGGATGAAGGAAACCACCTCGACGCCACTGGCAACAAACAATGACAATATACAAGAAAATCACAGGACATAACATGACGCCACAACATATCAGCTTTGTGTTGCCCCTTAGCTCTGAGAGCACCAGGGCAACAGACAGCTCCCTCCAACTGCCCGTGCCTTTGTTTGAACAGATATTAGTTCATACAATTTTATAGGATAAATTGTCTGATCAGTATCTGTTCTTAGTAAGATAGAACTGTATTTTATATACTGCTTATTAATATATTATAACGTTGATTATTTCGAAATGATGACTGACTGGATTGTGTCACATTTAACAGCATTTCAGCTACACTGTGGTGCATACACTACATGGTACTATAGGTACATGGTTTTCATAATAAATAGACTACAGACAACCCTATGTACATGGAACAAAACCGGAATCAGGTTATACTATAAGGTAGATCACGTGGACAAAATATTAGATACCCCTTGTCGCGCTTTGCAATACTATTACAACCTAACCACGTAATTTAGAATAAACATTTATTTCTGGATAATCACTTCCTTTTTGTGATAGAACACAGCGTTTCGATACATATGCCTGTATCGCCATTAAGTGTAAAATAAATCTTACTTACGTTATAACAGTGAACAGAAGATAATATCGATTTTGGAAAATACTTCCATTTCTGTAAACATTACCTGTGAATCAGCTTACCTATGTTTCATGATTTACTTATATGCTTTGTGTAGTGCTCAACGTGTATTTCACTAATAAGACGACGGTGCACTTTCGTTATTGGCGATTTGTTTTGCTTTTTATTTCCTAAATTGCATAAATTATACTGTTTTATTGTAATCCACATTTCTACTGAACTGACAAGCATAACCATTACACATGGTGTGATCAAATTGTTAAAAATCTATGGTAATCAGACTAGATTAATAAAAATATAACAAAATTACATCGATGTTGGTGATTGTATTCATACTTATTGTGTATCGAAAATATATGATGACGACTTCTTACAAAAATCCAGACAGTTTTTCCATTGAAAAAAATGAACTATACTTTGACCCGACACTGATAGTGTTTCATATCACTTGATTTTGTAACCATTAAAACTGACTGGAACTACAATTTAAGAATTTGTCACCTGTTGGCCTACATCGGATTTGTGTCAGCTGTGCATTGGGGAAGCCGAATGTCTTGGGAACATTTGAAGAAAACGATATATATATAACCGTATGTTAAATTAAATTCCAGCAACGTATTTTTCACCACTTGTGTCCTGAAATCGAGTATTATGAACAACGGTCAAATTTAAACTACACTCGCACATAGCTTTTAGGTATAGGGGCACTCGTACATCTCGTTGTAACAGGCCACGTTTTCTTGGTTTAATAGCACGTGATAGAGCTGAAGTAGCATGCTGTCACATGCCCTCTCTTTTTCTTCATGGCGCTCAGCTCTTCTTCGCTTGCTCCGAGGTCCTTGTACGTCTCCTCCACGGCGTCCAGAAGACGGTGCATAAGCTTGTATATCATCATCTTCTGTTCCGACATCTCCTAGAAAAAAAAACAAAAAAAAAACAACAAAACATTATAGCTTATTTATGATTTGTTTGATGTCGTTTAACGGCGTGCTGGAGGCTTTGTCAGTAACATGGCAGTAATGTCTCGTTACAGGGAAACTCCAGGCAGCCAAAGTGCTACCAAAACTGGAATATCGACACCTTACATGACACCTTACACGACCCCTTAACCAGAATACTGACATTGGCCAACCAGATTTTACATTAATTGTTAATTAATTAATTGCTAATTGTTTTATATTAAACGCAGAGTAAAGCTGAAGCCATATGACCAGTCGCGAGCCCTGAACCTACCGATTGTACCCATATGGCTCCTCCATCTCCTTTACAAACGGTGAAGTTTATAAAATTATGTAATATCAAGTCCATTTACAAGACTGAAGTGTGCAACTCCAATAAGGAATACCAACGGCTCTGTAGACAATATTCAAGTCGGCCTTCCTCAACCATTTCCCTTCGTGAAACTAATCTCGGTTGCTATTCAGTTCATTTTGGGCATGGGAGATAAGTCTTGTAGATCTACTTCATAAGTGCATCATAACTTCAAAACACAGAGTAAAAAGTGTAAAATGAACAAATGATGAAGTCCGCCATATGTAACTGGGCGGAAGCCTCAAAACGTGTTAGCTGGTCCCCACCTCTCTTGCATGGAGATAGATACCCTCTTCTTCTCCTCTGTTTTTGCAGCCACATACTGCGCATTGTGGCGCCTACAGCTGCTAAGAACTCTTCCTGTGTCAGTCCTCACGGTGTACAGATGTCACAGAACCAACTTAATTGATCAAAATTCGACAACTAATACAGTAAAGATAGTCGATACGTATGACAGTAAGGAAGTGAATATGTGGATGGGGATAACGTGACGTCAGACGGGACATATAATTAATTCCTCACCTGCAAAAAAGCTGGAATTTGATTGGACAAAATTCAGCTGGGGTATGGATATGGTCGTCTCCACAGCTCTGCTTGGTATAGTAGCGTATTGTATGCCGATTACTCCGCTTTACGTGACAGTTGAAAGCTAAAGTAATTTTTTTCTTACTCGGATGAAAATAGACGTTTTACCCATAGTCAACTTTATCAAAAGTTGTATATTCTTTTAAGAACGGCGTAAAACCCCAATCAAAGAAACATAAGGAACATAACATTAAACATGTTTATACACTTACAATATAGATAGATAATCGTTTTGTTAACATTTTAAGTGCTGAAAAGTATCGATTCAATCGCGACTGCATTATGAAGTGAACTTAATAGGGCTGTTGACATATAGTAAAATACTCAGTGAAAGTCAACACATTGTTTCGTCTCTCTTGCATTTATCGCTCTATTGTTGAACGGACTGCATAAATAACCGATGCGTGATAATGGCGATACACCAAGACTAGGAGTTAAACTAACAATGATGTGCTAGTATATAGCTCCAATTCAATCTCTTTTTTAGACGTAAACGGTGTTTTTACCACACGCTCAGGTGCATACTTCAGAATGTCGACCCTAAAGACTTCCGTATAAGCACAGTAACCATGGCGCCCACGTGAAAAACAAATATTGTGCAAACCATATACATATATTCAGTACATCCCCAATTTCATAATGGTCCGGTACACAGTTAAATAGAATACATGTATGTCTTAGTTTATTTGGATGGCATTTAAAAGTATGATATATAAGCAATTTCAACGTCCATATGGATTACGTGTACGTCGAATTCAGTGAGTGTCCTACGCAGGTTTACCGTTATGATGTAAAGAATTGGATTTCATTATTTGAGATTTGGCTCAAAATCGTTAAACACTGATTTTTGTCTGATAACTATAGTAAAGTTTTAAATTGGTCTTGCTTCTTCCAAGTCAGTCACATTAAACGTATACATGTAACTGATAACGATATCGAGTCATTAGTTTTAGAGATTGTTGGCACAAATGTCAGGTAAGAATTAATTTAAAGACTTTAATTCGTAAACCATCCTGAATACAAAGATATTTTCCAAACTTGCATACTGAAAAGTTTTGGCACAGGCAGTATGATGTGAATGTTTCTTAAACCTGCATCTGTGGGCACATACTGTGGCAAGACAGTCTATATAGACGTGCTATAAAAATTATTATGTTTTAAATTAAATCACTAAAATAAATATTACAAATAATAATTTACACACAGCTTCGTAATACTTGTCTCAGATAATTGGTTCCGTGATCACACATATATTCAATGACAAATTTTAATTATTTTTTAAGATCGATGTATCGAGCCAGCCTGCGATGACAAATTACGTATCGACGATGACAAGAATTCAAGTCCTGTGTCCAGTGAAAAGAGTGGTTCTGGTAGTGCTTGTATACATTTTAGTGCAAGCTACTTTTTGGGCGACAATAAGACCGGATGAAGAGATAACCTCTGCAAAGAAAGAAACGCGTGTCCAACATCTGCCTTCATCGGAAGACATAGATAAACTTAATGAAGCAGATTCAAGGAGAAACGATGTGGTTTCCGGACATAAGCAACAGTTTGAAAAATCTGTGCTCAACATGAGCGGATTGTCTGTCACTGTGCAGAAATTAGCTCAAAACTATACCATTGTTCGAGGATTGGCTGTCCGCTCGCGCAAGTACTGCGGAAATGCCGTCGTGGTCTTAGCACACCATTCAGTTCTTATGAATGACATCATAATGGATACGAACTACATTCACAAAACGCAGAACGAAAACTTGACTGAAAATGACAATGAGCTAAAGATACGAAGAGGACTTCTGGTGTTAAATAAACGGTGCAGCAATCAGGACTTCCGAGACCTGATTAGCCGCAAAGGCCGCTGGGTAAGAAACTGGAACTCGTACATTGTCATGAACGATGGCATCACTTATCACAATAATCCAGCAATGGATACATTTGAGACTGGTGTTGTTGTAAAGCGCTTCGAATATCTGAATGTGTACTGGACGATATTAGATCTATACAATGTCTATCTGGCTCTGATGCTTTTCGAAAAACAGCCAGACAAAGCTACGATTATACTAGCGGACGCGCATCCGTCGGGCAATTTGGATCCATTGTGGAGTGTTTTTGGAAAGACTTTACGAATAGCAGAAATGACCAAACACAGACATTTGTTCAAATCTTTCATTTGGATGGCCCATCGGGATTACGACCCGATTCTGCAGACAAAGTTACCCATACCACTGTTTTCAGATTTTCGCGAATTCGTTTACAAACGTTTCGGATATTCCGTAGTTCCAAAAAATCGCCACAGCAAATCCTTGAACATTGTTTTAATCTTGCGTCCAGACACGTCCTCTAAACGCTTAAGAGGCTCTGTACGAGCAATCCTTAATTCTGATGCTGTTATTAATGCTGCTATGGCAAACTTTCCAGAACACAATATTATTGGCGTCATGATGGATACGCTGAACATTTCCAAGCAAATTAAAATCGTCTCCAACGCGGATGTCCTGATGGGAATGCACGGAGCTGGCCTGGCTTATGGCGCCTTGCTCCAGCCAGGCTCCGCTGTGGTTGAGATGTTCCCCAATAGATACCGCCAGGATCCAAACAACCATATGGAATTATTAGCTAAGGGCAATGAAGTTTTTTACTTAGCCTGGCATAATAACGTTCCTTACTTGGAGGACAAATTTGATTCTATTCAATTACCTATTCCGACATTCCTGACTCTAGTTCGGAAAGCACTACACACAGTTTGCTTCGGAGGTAAGAAAGATAAATAGTGTCCATGGTCAATAGGCCTTTGTGTTCTTAATATGATATTTGGTAGCGGAATATGTTTTACATCGAAGAAAATACATTTAATGTCTTTCTGATTTACTAATTTTTCATTGGTTAATGTGTTTCACAGAACACCGGGTGGTACGAATATCGCGCATATTACAATTTTCAAGAGTAACAGCTTCCAATTCGGTGAAGCATTTGCGTTTTTCAAACCTCGATAAGCGGAGAGTTTACATGTAATTCCTCAGCATATTGTGACGATAAATTAGTTGTCATTGTCGTCTTATCTTTATGGTAAGCCGTCTTATTATTTCTATATATGTACAATTCTTTTTTAGCATATGTGACAAAAGTAAAAAAAAAAGTGAAAACGATTCCTACATTAACTACAAATTTGACATATATGTAGAATTCTTTTTAACATCAGCCTGTATCAAGCCCTTTTAACAAATGTTGTCCTAACCGTTATGCGTGGAAGTGTTCAATACCCGTGCAAAGAGCCGTACATAAGATTCAGTTCTACCGTGGACATTTCATGCCATACAGCTGGAACCTCCATAAAATTTACACATGCAATTATTATGAAGAATAATTATTGAACAACCGTTTATGTTAGAAACACGAACAATGTGGCATAAAAAGTCCACCATACAGGTGTCTGCTAAACGTGGCTCTTACAAGATAATGACCCTGGTATCAAGCAATATGAACAACAAATGAGCAGAATGAATAGTACCGTACTCACTTCTTAATATCTCTAAAATAAGTAACAATTGGGCGAGTTTGGGTAAAATCCATTTGTAACGTTTTAAGAATAATCACATCATTAAACTGTCTCATAGCCAATGACGTTATCATTTTATTTGCTGAGTGTTTGACGTCGTACTCAAGGGTAAAATATCTGACTTTGTGTTTAAGGAAACCTCGTTATACAACTCAGTTGATTATCATGTTGATGGTCTACCTCTAATCTGATATTGGACACACCATGTAGAAGGACAACATGTACCTATTCTCCAGACAAGGCAATCCCAACATGAAACTTTATTCCTCTCCTTGTCAGACTAGGTCAAACAATGAGGAGATAACTCTCCTAGCTGGAGTTATCGGATAGACAATGGTCACGATCCCACGATGTGAAAGACCTGAAACTTTTATTTAATGAAGTCAGACTAAAATTTAACATCATCGATGTGACGGACAATCAAGAATAGGCATTGGTGAAGTGCGAAATTCGGAAAAGAAGGATGTCTTTCTCCTCTGTTTATCATATTCCAGCAGAGGCAATAAACTCTTTAAAAAGAGGTATTTGATTGGTTGCTTGATTGATTAGTGTTTAAAGCCGTACTCAAGGGTATTTCACTTATATCACGGCGGTGTACTCCAACAGTAAATAGCCACACTAACACAAACTATTAAATGTGATGTGTTTTGCTCTGTTGGAAAATTAATATTCCTCAAGTGCTAAGTAAAGACAGCATGATTATGCTCGAAACATGCTGCCCTTAGCTCGGGGGCTGTATTTGATTGGTCTATTCGTTTTAGCTATTTAACTTTGATCTCTGTCTGACCGCAGAAACAGGGTTAGTGTGGCAAGGCTGATTACAAACTTTGTGACGACCCTTGCCATGAGAAGATGCATGTATCTCTTATCAGCAATAAGTAACTGAATCTGCTTTTAACGACATACCATCCTCCAAACAACTAGGCCTAGTGTGATTGATTGATTGATTGGTGTTTTACGGCACATTCAGCGGTATTTCAGCTACGCTTACCATTTTTATATATCATACCACAGGTTGGCCTAGTGTGAAAGTTCAATAATAAAAGTTAGACAATGCACAATGTCACACTAAGGTATCTTCATTCCTGATATATTCTCCTATATCTGCCTGATGAAAGGCCACGATTGTCATAGGGTCCGTATGCCGACAGTCCTGGGTGGATTTTGCAGCAACGCCAAAGCCCTGGAAAATAAGAATAAAATGTAAAATGATGGATTGATTGGTAGCTCCCATTGTATTGGTGTTGAACAACCTCTTCAGGGCTGTTTCACTCCTATGACGGATGTGCCCCTTCCTGACCAGGCCTGTCCATGCTTCCACAATGGACTAGGGCTACCAGAGACTGTGTCGGTAGAGCTCGCCTAGGACCAGAACTGCCAAAATGGAATAGAGCTACCA
>JAUELC010284133.1:0-24024 GCA_031471745.1 Cryptochiton stelleri
TTATATTATTTTAATATACTATAATATAATAGTATATAATTATAGTATATAATTATAGTATATAATTACAAAGGTCAATGCGCATGCGCAACGTCACCGGAAGTACTTGTCACAGGCAGACGACAGTGTTTGAGCGCGCGGGAAAACTCGGAGTGACCGCCACTACACCATAACACACAAAGGTCAAAGGTCAAAGGCCAAAGGTCAATGCGCATGCGCAACGGCACCGGAAGTCCAAAGGTCACTGCGCATGCGCAACACCCATAGCAACGCCACCAGGAAATCCAAGGTCAATGCGCATGCGCAACCCCACCGGAAGTCCATCCCGCACATCCCTCACATCCCTCACGAATACTGGTCATTCTACCCCGAGTATACTACTTGCAGATCTGTTAATTTACAGTCAGTTATATTCGTAGTGTCGTGTAATGAGTATTGACAGAAGTGTAATATAGGACCGTTCTAGTCGCAGCATACTTTAATCGCATCGCTGTAAGCCCGATGTTCCTCTCACCATTGCCATTCATGAATTGTATCCCGCATTCCGATGCGCTTGAAAACCTTAGAATGTGGGACAGTTTTAAGTGACTTGCGGAAGTCGGGTTGATTTCCTACAAGCAGTTCCCGGTTTTCTTTCCAATACATACTGGCTCCTCCCTCATATAAGTGACATAACTTCAGTTCGGCGTAAACAAATAAGCAAATACATATAACTGATAGACTAGCATGGTCCAGACAGTTATCTGAGAGTTTTTAACGACAGCAATTTTTATTTAAAAAGATAGGAAGTTAACTTTTACTTGTTGTGCGTTTTATGTTATAATGTTGACAGAATTTAAATAATTAAAGAAACCTTAACAAATGCTGTTCTCTATTACAAGGTTCTGGTAAACCTGTTCCAAATTTAATTTGTTACAAAAGCTTTGATCTGTGTTCATACAAAACAGTGTTTCATTCCTAAACAAGCCACCTGCTTAATAACCACATTGGAAAGTTTTCGCACACATGGTCGCACAAAAGGTCAAATCGTCCATGTAACAGCAAGTTCTGTTAGTTTGGTTGATCCTAAACGCCGTACTCAAAGCCCTTTCGCTAGAGGTAATACGGCCAAACTGTTGCTCGAAGGGCCAATTCTGATCACATCAGTAACAATAACCAAACCAGATTGACTCGTCGCTCTCTGATCATTTAATACTGAGTGTATCGATTATCAGACCTCTCCAAGTTAACATTCTAGTTTTTGGGTCCTTTTTGTGTCATCTGGACCAACTTTTGTGAATCAAACGGAACTTATGATATCACGTAGCCCTAAGTTGACCTCGTAACAAGAGATGTGGACAATTAAAAGACCCTATAGATTTTGATATATTTTAATGCTAATTACCGATCTGCTTTCCGGCTATTCCTAGATATCCATTCTAGCTCCTAAGAGATTTACCCTACCATAGCTCTAATCAACAAAAAGTCTATTTTATAAAAGAAAGAATAACAAAAATATAAAAAAAAAAAAAAATTGTGGTCACAGAAACGTAATCATACTCTTAGAACAGGAGACTATATCTTCTCGGGGCAAGGCTGATATGACCACAACGATTGTAATCACCCTTGCAACGCTTACTGCCTTTTCGGCGGACAGACAGAGATTACATGGAAATAGCGAAAACGTATAGGCAAATACAGGCACCACTTTTCAAAACGTGTATCGCATCCGCCAGGATATCATGTTAACAGCGGAAAAAAACAATCTTCTTTTTGAGCAATGGCTCTAAATGTGCTTATTCTTGATTGTCTGTAAGAGCGGGGATATTAAATTTATGCCTTGAGTTCCACTGTGTGCGCTATGTGCTGAGGGTTATATGGCTCCATGGCTACTAGGTGTGGCAGTGTCTTTCCGATAACTCGAGCTAGGAGCGTTAATATCTCCTTGTTTTAACAGATATAGGGCGCAAGCGTGAATAGGTGAGGAATAGAGTTTCACGTCGGGACCGTGTCGGGACCTTGTCTCGAGAAGATGAAACGACTGTGGATCAAAATGATCAGTAAAAACATAAAACTACAATGCATTGCTGGACAAAGGCCTTTGTAGAAATGTATGTCGTGATGGCATCCGATAAACTATCAGCAGGAGCTACTGGAGCTCCTTTATTCCTTAATATTTTTACGACATTCGTTTCTAGACCCCATCATTAGAAGGAAAATGTATTTTACCTTGACCTGTAACCTCGAGACATATTTTAATATTTGGAATTTAATTCAATAGATTGATTTCATAAACTAGCGTAATCAAGCCAACTGAGTTTTTGTTGTTGATGAGTCATATTCCACTATGACTATCAAACATGAGCAAGTGGTTGATTTCCATGTCATGAGAAGTTCGTTGGCTTAAAATATATTTATTCACATCATCTAAAGACATGGTCTAATTTATATCCCCATAATGCTATTTTCAGCTTCAGACGGTCACCAATAAAAAAATATAAATTTGCATCATTCCGCTGATAAATATATTAATATAATTAAACGAGTTTTCTTACGAATTCCATCCTTTGACCTGGTGAGATAAAGAAAGTCAGCGAACCTGTGTGCTTGTCAATGAAAGTCAATAGGTAAATTAACGACAATTTACGTTTGATCAGCTCTATTTCGCTTTACCTTGTGTAGATCAGAGCAGACTTCAGAGGTACTTATCCCAAGGGATATCAAACTACTATAGCCTTATCCGTATCGTATTAGTTGGACAGAGTTTCAGCTATCGATTAAATGTTTTCACTCAAAGGAACAACCAAAGAAACTTGTCAGCCCACTGACGTTTGTTCCGAACATAAACAACACTAAATCTATTTTAAACGACCAAAATTAATGATTTAGTACTGCTACAGTGTTAATCTTAATCAACATTTGATCTGTAATTACATATTTCACGTAGACATGCCATGTTGTACTCTACAGCCCGGACAGCTTCCGCCTTAATACAAGCACAGTTCGTATTTTACTGGCTGTATGTTTTCAAAGCTATGTCACACCGACACAGGCATGAAGATTAATTGAGAATCGATGAATTGTCTCATGTTCTAGATAAACCCTAAGAGACAGGTTTGTGAATTGTATTAATCTCGAGTTGTTATGTGTAACCTTTAAGCACCACGATATAAGATAATAACTGTTAATATGTGATATTGTCAAACTCGCTGTATGTCAATATGGGACCATTAATTGTACATGAGACAAAACACACAAATGTCTCCACACAATTCCTCTTTCAGACAAATTAAACACAAAAAATTGTTATGTCTGTGCTAATTTTAACGAGTTAGTCAGTTCATAGCTCTATCACAAGAAAGTCTTCGAGAAATCAAATTGTCGAATTGGACCCACAACTTAACCAGTGATAATAGCGCCTTTAGAAATATGGTTTAAGAAACTTCAGGATGGTTTTTTAAAGATATCTTAAAGGAATAGTCCACACAGACTATCGATAAAGACAAGTCTATACAGAACGCAAGTATACGGACAGTTGCAATGTTGGCCTTACATGAAGAAGCTGCGGGTTGGGCACATGTTTCGCGGGCCCCGAGGTTAAAGTCTCATACGCATTCGAAATTAAGGGTTTTCAACAAATTAAAACAGTTAGATTGAAATACAAATGTATTCAATGGGAACAAGGATTGTACGAGCCAGACGAAATCCTGCCATATTTGGAATTCAACGGTTAACTGGTCACTGGTTAACTTGCAAATATTTCGAAGGTGCTATTACCATGATGTGGGAATAAGCAAACAGTTGCATCGCCTATTAACAGGGATGATCACAGATTCAATTTGCTACCATTTTTTTAGAGATAGTAGGAGGACACAAGCAGAAAACTCCTAGAATACAAGGATTAAGATTATCCTTTTCTTTGCGTAAATATAGCATTGCTGATTATTCAATTGTGATAATGTATAAAAGTAGCGAGAACAGTGGACAAGTCTCCTCTGTGATAGGGAATCACTCGTTAAGCAAGATTCACTACTATATAAATACAACGCCAGCACACCGCGGTCTTTTATACATCCGATATGGCTCGTTAAGCAAGTAACGAATATATATGTCAAATATATATTTTGTATAATTGCAGTGATAAAAAATTGCCTGATAAGTTCCTAAGTTACATAACACAATAATAGAGAAACCAGTAAATCTCGTTCTCCTGTTAACACTGACGTAGCAGGACATTGTGAGTTTAACAGGATGGTTCAAAATCTACATCTGTATCCTATGTATCATAAACATAAATTCTACCCTTCTCCAGGGAAATAATCGAAATCACAAATCTCGGCGAATTGTCAGAAAGTTTTGCAGAGCGTTTAGTCATAGCGATCTTACCTTTCATTGTAAACGAACAGAATGCTATAAACCAGTTGATTGAACACGTTAAATGACAGATTTACTTACAGTAACATTCTCTGATGGTCTTTACAAGAAGACTTGATCAACCCGAATCAATAACAGACAAAAGCTTACATCGTGACTTTATATCCATTCTCACACTTTCAGACAGAAGATAGTTCTGTTTGATTATCCAACCTAAATACTTCCCGGCTTAAAAGTGATCCCTTCATTGGTCTGATTGCTTTATTTGTTACTTCCGGTCGTATCGAACCAGTTCGATTGACGAAGCGTTCGCAGTCTAACTATGATGACAACCAAATGGTTAACCAAAATACCTAACCCTAACCCTCTTTACCTTAAGAGGTCTCGCCTCATCTTCAACTAATCAGACTGTAAGAGTTAAAGTTACCGCAAACGTTTGCAGTCTAACTACCATGACAACCAAATGGTTAACCAAAATACCTAACCCTAACCCTCTTTACCGTAAGAGGTCTCGCCTCATCTTCAACCAATCAGACTGTAAGAGTTAAAGTTACCGCAAACGTTTGCAGTCTAACTACCATGAAAACGCCTTCTAGACATTCTTATGTTGTCTTTTCTCAAAATGTTCAATCTAGAACCACAATGTGAATACTGAAAATAACCAAAATGAGAAATGATAAACCAAAATGTTAATTCTTTAACCTAAATGATAAATCTTTAACCTAAATGATAAATGTTAAACCAAAATGTTAAATCTTAAACCAAAATTTCAAATCTGTAACGAAAATGTTGAATGTTTAACAAAGACGTTAAATCTTTATCCAAAATGTTAAATCTTTATTAAGATCTTTAATTCAGCCATTAAACTTGCTTCACGATATTTTTTTCTAAGTTTAACGTTTGTCCTTTTTTAAAGGGGAAAACCTTTATATAGCAATTTAGGCTACCGTGGAGATTATAGATCTTAAACTTGATCGGTTGGCCATTAAACCAAAATATATGTCTATACAGTGGTAAATAATATTTTACAACATTGCTATGGTAAATTGCGGATCAGGTTTCGATTTTTTCGTTTTTCGTTATTATAGATCACATATAAGCAGGCCAGATGTTGTTTAGTTGATAACCGCTGTGTTTATGGGAGTAATATCAGGTTAAGGTGTTAAGAAATTAGGATGAGAATAACACTGTAAGTAAGAAGGATGGGTGGGCCAAATGCCTTTGAGATGAACTTAATTGGTGAAAACTCGAACCAAGAATCGTCGGGACATATATGTATTGACAGAATTGGAAGTGTTGGACAATTGTTTTTGGAATTTTTAAAAATAGTCTTTGGGTTGTTTGTTAACAAATGAAGTCTCTCCCACTTTCATTTGACCCTCTCTCCCTTTCATCTACAGCTTTCGCGTCTCAATATTATCTTTAACCTATCAGAGTCTGTAAGAGTGAGGGTTAACCAATTTGTCTAATCCTAACCCTCTTTTATAATACACAAGTATAGAGCAATTCCGAACACACAGAACTTCATATTTGCTCCACATTTCCACAATTTATTTTATCATCATCAGGAGTAACAGTCTTCATTTGAAGTGGTCGCGTCTCATTTTTAGTCAATCAGAATCTCTAAGAGTTAGGGATAGCCAGGATGTTTAACTCTTAACCCCTTAGCCTGAAGTGGTCGCGTCTCATCTTCAGCTAATCCCAATCTGTAACAGTTAGGGATAGCCAAAATGCTTACCTGAAGTGGTCGCGTCTCATCTTTAGTCAATCAGAATCTCTAAGAGTTAGGGACAGCCAAAATGTTGAACTCTTAACCCCCTCACCTGAACTGGTCACGTCTCATCTTCAGCTAATCACAGTCTGTAAGAGTTAGGGTTAGTAAAAAATGCTCAACTCTTACCCCCTTCACCTGGACTAGTATCGCCACATCTTCAGTCAATCAGAATATGTAAGAATTAGGGTTAGTCAAAATGCTTAAGCCTTACCCTCTTCACCTGAAGTGGTAGCGCCTCATCTTCAGCCAATCACAATCTGTTAGTTATAGGGGTAGCCAAAATGCTTAAACCTTACCCTCTTCAACTGAAATGGTCGTGTCTCGTCATCAACCTATTAGACTGTAAGAATAACGGTTAGCCAACATGCCGAACCTTTACACTCTTTTCCTTCACATGTCTCGCCTAATCTTCAGCCAATCAGAATATCCATAGCTCTTTATTATTGTTTTGCTTTATCAAACATAATCCACTGTTAATTCTGGCATTTTATTATATTTCCCGATGCTAACTAAAATAAACTCGAAATACTGCAGTACACACTTATGGATTTGTCCTGATATACTTCGTTTGTTTATTTTCATCAGTTGTTCGGCGATTTATATTTATTTATATATATAAATAAAATATTTCAAGCATCTGATAACTTTTAGGTATATTTTATTGAGGTCTTGGACAACCGGTAACAGTAAATGTCCTTTATCTAACAGTTCAAAGCGATTTATTACTCATTTTATAATTAAACAGAAAATTATCAGACCGATGGTATTTGATAGGATACAGCTGGAGGCATTTGTCAATCACTGTAAGGTATATTGACGTATCATACTGTTCTAACGTCACCGGAATATGTTGATGGTTTCATGGAAGACTAACCAAGGCCGTCTGTTATGATAAAGACCTAAATGTCGCCTTAGTTTGAAACCAATTCTAACTGTTATACACATTGTAAACCATTCCGATTAAATCCGCTATGATTAAATCGTATTTTTTAAATACAATCCTTTCTGTGGCTGATAAAAAAACATGAAGGGATTAAAAAAAGTTACGGGAAAAGTATGTTATATGCTTGAATTATTTATCTGTTGAAGTAACTTTCCTGAGGTAACTACTTCAATATGTTTATAACATCAGCAGGAGAGTTGTAAATCATAACATTTATTCCGTCCCGTTACATTTATTTCCTCGTGGTTATTCCCCTTTAGCATAATGTATTGTCAAAAACTACCATTAGATGTCTCCAAATCATATAATTTTTCTATCTTCATTAAAAAAGATCGGTTCATCTTAAATTCACAACTTAAATTTTGTTTTTCAGGGATGAGAATAGTGCCTTCTTCCATAGACAAATATTGACTATTTGCAGAAATAACAAGAAAATAAAGTTGACTGGATTTCTATATGTGTACTTCAATATGTGTTTAAATATTTACAATTTTGTGGTATCACTAGTGAAAGATAAAAGGCTAGGTGTACGTCTCTGGGTGTTTGGCTATATAGAGTGTTCCATAAAGTGTAATAAAGACTTTAATTCAGAGATAGATGACAGAGGCCAATAGACACAAGGCCCTGTCAACATGCGATCTTAGTACGCGACGTGGTTTATGTTTACGTTTTGTTTATGTCCTTTTTATACATCAAAGAAATACAGTTTCTTGTCAAACATTTGCTGTCATTTCAAAGATGACTACTACTAGCGCTTATTTGACTCATAAGCAGTGTGTCGAACTGCGCATCCTCCTTCGATTTACCGTAAGGGTTAGAATCCCCCAGCCGACCAAATGTATATCAGGCAGAGAATTGAGGTTGACCTTAAACACCAATCAAACACATAAACCCATATGCATATGTGATGGTACTTTAGTTTAATTGAAAATGTGACATTCTATGTTCTTGTGCATGTAATTCAAGACTTGTCAATATATACCACGCGCCTTGCGATGCGATGCAGCCACATTGGAGGTCACCAGGTGCTCTCCAAGAAAATCTACAATATCCTTTTATCTTCTTTGTTCCAGATCTTGTCAAAATGTGATTTTGTTGTTTTTGTTCTGGGGGCCAGTGGCTCAAGCGGGCGATTGGAGGGAGCTTCATGGTACTCTCAGAGCTGTTGTGGCGTCCTGTTATGTCCTGTGATTGTCTTGTTTCTCGTCATTGTTTGTTGTCATTGGCGTCAGGTTGCTTTGCTTCACCCAGTGGACTAGCACGCCGTCATATGAGTGAAATAACGCTAACTACGGCGTAAAATCTCAAACAAACAAACAAACTAATGGCTCAAAGCGATTTTGAGTTTATAAAGTATAAAGCAAAGTCCATTCGCTATGTTATTCACTGAGGTATCTTAAGTTTAAAGTATAGATGTT
This sequence comes from Cryptochiton stelleri, assembly GCA_031471745.1. NCBI lineage: Eukaryota > Metazoa > Mollusca > Polyplacophora > Chitonida > Mopaliidae > Cryptochiton > Cryptochiton stelleri. The sequence continues at coordinate 8,489 of JAUELC010284133.1, forward strand.
CCCTTTCCTTATATAATTCAAATAAGGACAGGTTAACTCAAATTCAATTAATATAAAATATTTAACTTGCTCTTCTGTTATTCTATCTCATATATTGTACTTTATACTATATGTAACAATCTAGAGCTACTTTAAAGTTAGTTTTAGGCCAGACATCCATGCATTGTTGGATATCGTTCCAAGGAGCCATCAGATTCAGCTGTCTTTTCAGGAGGCATGAGCTATCTTGATGAAATGCCATTTCGGAATGGCGCCCAGCTAAACAATCTTTAGAATTAACTCTCAGACACTTTCTGATCTTAAATTGCTTTAAACTGTCACGAGTGTTTTCGGACTGCTCCATCTGAACGCCAGCGGCTTTGTCGTTCGTTGTTTGATCACTTGATATATTGATGAGGCGATCAGTAGACTATTTTCCTTAATAGCATCTGCTTTAGATACTTTGGTCTCAAAAGACGCAACAGGACAGGACAAATAGCCTAATAATATGGGTTCTCTCTCCATGTAAATAACATGTAACTGTTATTCATATACAAGCTAGAGAGGAAGAAAACATAGGAATAAACGAGTCTCGGTAGATATGCCGTATAGAACAGTTTTCAAAAATCGTATCCTGGGTGTGAAGAAATGCTTTATTATCTTTTGAGAGCCAAATTAAGGAGACCCATGTATGGCGGACATTTCATGCCATATACCGTCGGTGGTACATACCTCCATAAATTTTACAATTATTCCACAAAGTCATATTAACATTACCACAGATGGCAGGACATTGTATGCATAGCTTATCAGACCTTAAAGTTAATAAAAGACTGGACAATCTGTGCAGAACTTATGAGAGCCTGACAGTAAATCTGATGACAAAATAGGAAAACTAATTAACAAACAAAACAATAAATCGACTTTGTATTGATTGACAATGTTTGGTTTGTTTGACAATTAAATGTGTCATTACCATCGCATTTCTTGGCGAATTGAATAACCAGAGACAGCTTGCGTGGCAAACATAAATCAAACAAGTGAGCAACTCACTTGAGTTTAGATTCACGTGAGTCTTTTCTGTGGAGAATAACACAATTCAAATAGGTAGCTGCTGGTGTTAACTCCGAGGGTCTCACGTCTCGTTACCGCTAACATATATTACCAATTGTAGCGTGAAGACAATATCCGAACAAGCCATGGTTAACGGATAGAACCATTGACCTGATATCGTAACAGGAGATCCATTTATTCGTTCCTTCCTGACAGTGTTCTGAACTTCCTTTTGGAACCGGTAGACTAACACAAATGAAAAATAAGAATAGGATTTTGATCGTATATCAGAACAATCACAATAAAGTTTCGATCACCTTTCTGTCTAATGTCTTAACCACATCCGAGTATGGCGGGTGGCTTGAGGGAGCTTCCTGTTGTTCTGGTGCTCTCAGAACTAAGAGGCAACAAGAAGCCGATCCGTCCTGGGGTCTAGCACTTTCAATTTGCACACTTTGTCTAACTGCACCATATAGGCTATTATGTCATGTGCTTGTCTTGTATCTTGTCATTGTTGGTTGCTAATGACGTCGAGGTTGGTATCCTTCAAACATTTGGCTGACAAACAAACAAACAAACAAAAACAAACCTCCCAGTGTCCAACTTACGCAGATATGAGATTGATAATCCTGTATGTAGCTCTAATCGATGGAGGTTTAAAAATTAATCCTATGCAGCCGAATCCCTAAGGAAGTGAGAATATACCTTTCCATTCTTGCTTTCCATATATCGCCGGGGCCCGGGCGGTGGCTCAGGGATTAACGTGTTGGATTTCTGATCCTCCTTCGATGTACCATGCACAGGTTCAAGGCGCCTTGTGGGCCACAGGTATATAAGGGAGCCGCACGAGGTGACTCCGGCTATCGCTGGAGATGGTTTCCTCTCGTATTTAGTAAGGTAGAGTGAGAAATGGGATAATCCTTCGTCATGCAAGTGAAATACCCTTGACTACGACGTTAAACATCAATTAAACAAACAAAACAAACATATATATCGGGCGCCTCTATTTTCAAAGCCAACACTGGTTCTCTCATCCAGACGATTCATTTTAATCTTTTCATGTGTCGTTTTTTATCCGCACAATAATGATGTCACCCACCCACTTTGTTGCTGCTGAAGATCGAATGTCTGTTATACGTTACTATAAGGTATTGACGTACATTTTCATCCATAGTCTATTATACAGTGCAGACTAGAACTAACTTAACCTTTAACTCGACTGGAACAAAAATAAAAACTCGCCTAAAACGAAGCACGAAACGCGCCAGTCCGCGCTGTGGCGCGTCTCAGTCGCGTTGAAATAAAAACAAAATCGCGTCTATACGTTTTTGCAAACGCGTCGTGACGAAAAGTATATTACAAATTTATATGGAAAATGGACTTTCCGGTACTAGTTTACCTACTGTTGGTTGTTTTCAGTCAATTATTGAAATGAATACAGACTTTCTGAAGTAAATAAAAACATTAATTGGCTTCATAGGAACATACATGTGCTTATTCACAGCGAGGTGAGAACACGTGGCTCTTGGGAAGAAACAAACGGCCGTCACATACAAATTCAGTCGGAACAGTCAAAATGGTTGGGGGAGGGGGTACCCCTGTCCGCGCGGTGGAGGGGGGTCTGAGTGGGGCTCCTGTCCAGAACGAGGGCAATCAAACCCAGTTTATTTGACAAAGCTTGATAGTGAGACCCGTACATGAATCGAACCCAGTTTACTTTAGAAATCTTCCGACTGACACCCGACAGAATCGAACCCAGTTTACTTTACAAATCTTCCGACTGACACCCGACAGAATCGAACCCAGTTTACTTTACAAATCTTCCAACTGAGACCCGACAGAATCGAAACCAGTTTACTTTACAAAGCTTCAGACTGACACCCTAACAGAATCGTACCCAGTTTACTTCACAAAGCTTCAGACTGACACCCTAACAGAATCGAACCCAGTTTACTTTACAAATCTTCGACTGAGACCCGACAGAATCGAACCCAGTTTACTTTACAAATCTTCCGACTGAGACCCGACAGAATCGAAACCAGTTTACTTTACAAAGCTTCAGACTGACACCCTAACAGAATCGGACCCAGTATACTTTACAAAGCTTCGGACTGAGACTCGTACAGAATCTAACCCAGTTAACTTTACAAAGACTCAAACTTGAAACCCTCACAGACTCGAAGCCAGTTTACAAAGCTTTATATCGAGACCAGTACAGAACCAAACCCAGTTTTCAAAGTTTTAGCCTTAGGGTGTTGCTGGAATCAAACCCACCAACATGCTTCATGAACATTTATCCTCTTAAGTCCATACAAAAAACATTTTTCAGCAATTGTTATCCAGTATATTCTACAATATAATATATTATATTCTTTATATTCTATAAACAGATTATAGAATGTCCTGAAATAGTGAACCTCATCACTAAGGTCATGTGACACTGTCTAGCCGGATCCACATATATACAGTGACAAACGGTCAGGACAAAAAAAAAAACACCAGCATAATTTCAACTTTTTCAAAACTATATTTTTCCGGTTAGGCTTAGTTATGTTATATTTATGAGGTAAACATAACTAAACCTAGCCTTCTCTGTCGGTAAACGAAGCCTTACCTGAAACCTGACTTTGTATACATCCTGAAAAGTTAGCAAATTATCATGATAGGTTTCGTATTAAAAACAGGTAATAACCCGTATTCTAAACTAGCTACTCTCACTCGATGAAGAAAACTGACGTACAGTAATTTAAGTTCATTTACCATACTTTAGTGCCGGATTAGGTGGTTGTGTTGGTAGTTTCAAATTTTTCTTCAGTTAGTCGATATACGTACATGTACATATGCCTACTGGATTAAAATTGATGTGAATCAATCTCTAAAATGAGGACTTCTTATCCTTTGGTAGGGTGTATTTCATGTATAATATTCCACATTTCTGTTAAAATTGACCATGATTTTCATTTATAGAGGCTCGTCAGTGTTTTGCGATGCAAACAAATGGGTGAAACAAGAAACGTTTCAATTTCTATATTTTATGGAATGGCCTAAGAGCGTTACCGAATTTACCGATTTACGGTTTCAGTGAAAATAAATATATTAAAATTTCAATATGCCTTCTTCTATTTTCAGATTGAAAGAGAGATGGAAAGGATGGATCCAGGCACTCGTACATTGCTAGATATCTTGCTTAATTCACGTGACCGTTTCCAGGGAACCAATGAATTTCGACACGAGATGCGAAAACGACAACGGCAATGCTACTGGTCTGCGATTTCCTGTTTTTAGGACATGTGCAGAGATGCCTTTCCAGAAACATTGGATTGAGGCATTTTAATGAAGACATTTTATTATTATTATTATCAAATTGGACATTTATGTATCTTCAATTAGCCTTTCTGCTGTCCCATACATACACAGTTTCTTAACTGTATTCTCTTTTCAAATATGCATGACATTTTCGTCGACGTTTGATCGAACTGCTGTTTACTTGGTACATATTTTCTCTCTCGTGCATCCAACAACCGCATTCTGGAAAGAAAGCAAATAATTTTAAAATTAATATCAATTTGAGTGGACACAAACTTGTTTTTTTCTCTTAAGTACAAATATACTTATATCTTCTCTAAATGTTCGTTTCTTGTGTCTTGTAAGGCTGGTAGCAAAGATTCAAGTAAAAATCCGTCATTGAAGGTACAAAATAATTGTACACATATATATACACACCCATGAAGCAGTCATGTTGATCGCCATTTTCTATTTAGTGTTTGTAAGATACGAGTTCATGACCACCTCATGTCATGTGATCCTATCTGTCCAATCAGGAACCGACTCTTATGTCATGTGAACCCCTCTGTCCAATCATGACCGACTGTCACTTTTTGTAGCACGAGATCAGATGTACCATACATTTTCTTTGAATTCGTTTTTTCAGAGAGACCTGCGATTTCTGACGGTGTAATTCTGAAATCTGCTGGTTGATAGAGTTTTCTAGTGATTCTATCTCCTCCAGAAGGGATTGTTGTGCTGCCTTTAAAGCTATCTTTATAACAGAGGTATGCTCGTCTATATTCAAGTTATCTTTACTCTGGAAACGAAAAGATAAAGAATAAAATAATCAGGTAGAATGTCGAGTTTAACATAAAACTATCCCGTTATTGAGGATTCGAATACCTTATAAGATACTGGCTGTTATTGATTTTCTAAATGACCAATCATATACTGACTGGTATTGATTATGTTTATAACCAGATACTGGCTGATTCTGTCTGTTATTCATTATTTAAATTACCAATCAGATGGTGGTTGTTATTGTTTATTTAAGTTACGAATCATATGCTGGGTGTTATTGATTATTGTAATAACCAATCAGACGCTGGCTGTTATTCATTATTTGAATAACCGATCAGACGCTGGCTGTTAATGATTATTGGAATAACCAATCAGACGCTGGCTGTTATTGATTATTTTAATAACCAATCAGATTCTTGGCGTTATTGATTATTTAAATAACCAATCAGATGCTCGGTGTTATTGATTATTTAAATAAGCAATCAGATGCAGGGTGTTATTGACTGTTTAAATAACCAATCAAATGATATGTGTTAGTGGTTATTTAATAACCAATTAGACGCTGGGTGCTATTGATATTTTGAATAACCAATTAGACACTAGGTGTGATTGATTATTTAATAACCAATCAGGCGTTGCGTGTTAATGATTATTGAATAACTAATCAGACACTGGGTATTATTGATTATTTAATAACCAATCAAACGCTGGGTGTTATTGATTAACTAATAACCAATCAGACGCTGGGTGTTATTGATTATTTAATGGCCAATCAGACGCTGGCTGTTATTCATTGTTTGAATAACCAATCAGACGCTGGCTGTTAATGATTATTGGAATAACCAATCAGACGCTCGCTGTTATTGATCATTTGAATAACCAAACAGACGGTGGCTGTTATTGATAATTTGAATAACCAATCAGATGCTGTATGTTATTGATTATTTGAATAACCAAAGAGACGGTGGCTGTTATTGATAATTTGAATAACCAATCAGATGCTGTGTGTTATTGATTATTTAAATAACCAATCAGATGCTATGTGTTAGTGGTTATTTAATAACCAATTAGACGCTGGGTGTCATTGATTATTTGAATAACCAATTAGACACTAGGTGTCATTGATTATTTAATAACCAGTCAGACTTTGTGTGTTAATGATTATTGAATAACTAATCAGACACTGGGTGTTATTGATTATTTAATAACCAATTAAACGCTGGGTGTTATTGATTAACTAATAACCAATCAGACGCTGGGTGTTATTGATTATTTAATGACCAATCAGACGCTGTGTGATTGATTATTTTATAACCAATCAGACGCTGCGTGTTATTGATTATTTAATGACCAATCAGACGCTGGCTGTTATTGATTATTTGAATAACTAATTAGACGTTGGGTGTTATTGATTATTTAATAACCAATCAGGCGCTGGGTGTTATTGATTATTTAATAACCAATCAGACGCTGGCTGTTATTGATTATTTGAAAAACTAATTAGACGCTGGGTGTTATTGATTATTTAATAACCAATCAGACGCTGGGTGTTATTGATTATTTAATAACCAATCAGACGCTGGCTGTAATTGATTATTTGTATAACTAATTAGACGCTGGGTGTTATTGATTATTTAATAACCAATCAGACGCTGGGTGTTATTGCTTATTTGAATAACCAATCAGACGCGTGATTTTATTTATTATTTAATAACCAATCAGACGCTGGGTGGTATTGATTATTTAAATAACCAATCAGACGCTGGGTTTTATTAATTATTTAATAACCAATGAGACACTGGGTGGTATTGGTTATTTGAATAACCATTGTTATAGGCAACCTATATCCGACTGAAGAGATATATATGTATGTCTCGAAAAGTATATTCACACGCCTGACTATATTTAATCGAGATAATGAATGTGACGGTATCGAGGGAGAGGCAGACAATAGGCGGGGTTTGACCTAAAAAGGATCAAGGAATTAACCTTGACGACATCGTATGCAATCAATCTGATCAGATTAATTGAAGTTAAAACAAACGACATCATAATGATTCCTAGTTTACCACTTATTCAAAAATACAAGGTTAAGTTTTACTCTCCAAGTCTTTATTAATCTGAGATACAGACAATGTGATATAGCCAATGTGATATAGCCAACAGATGTGTCATGGTCAATAACTCTCACCTCCTTCATTCTGTTAAATATGATCGACCATCTGAACCCCCCTCCCCCCTCTACGCCCCCCCCTTCCGCCTCAACCCCCATGTAACCTTTGGCCCCCCCCTTTACCTTTCCAGGGACAAAATCCTGGCCCTGTACTTATTCCTGTATTGCTAGCAGGTATACAATGTCCAAATGTAATATCGATCAGATGTTGTCTTACCAAGTCTTTGGCGAGTGGGTGGTGGGAGCTTCGTGTTTCCCTGGTGCTCTGAGTGCTAAGGGGCAACACGAAGCTGTTGTGGCGTTCTGCTATGTCATGTGATCGTCTTGTATCTTGTCATTGTTTGTCGAGGGCTGGCCATTGGGCTGGCACGCCGTCATATAAGTGAAATAACCTTTTAGTACGGCGTAAAACCCCAATCAAACAAACAAACATATACCAAGTCTTTGTTCAAATTACATCAGGTAGAATGTCTGTTGGCTATGTTAACATTTAATGAGATACTCGTGTGAAATGTCGACTAATATTTTGTGGGGGACGGTATATTATTCAGGCGACCAAATCAGGAGATTATAACTGGATAAGTTAATTTTTCCCAAATGTCTCTAGCTCTGGTTACACATTGTATCACAGCGTCCGATTTCCCAGTATACTTGATGATTCCCATTCTGCATTGGAAGGTATCGGTGAGAGAGAGTTAGTATTTCAGTCTCAACCTTCTATAGATAATGGTAACCATAGAAGACTTTCTTAGAGATCGTCAACTCAATTGTCACATTTAATGTCAGCAAATATATGTCCAGGAGGAAAAGTGTGACAATAAGTGGAGCACATTCTAGACACCAGACAAGCAATCTGTCCATCTAGTTCTGTCGGAAAACACACCTTTTTGTATCTACAATAAAAGTGACAATAAAATTGGTTCCTTCCATGCTGAACTGGTTAAAGTGACCGGCTAAATATCCAATGTTGACGGCGGATCGTCCCGGTCACGATTTATTACTAACATATACCCAAATGTAACACCAATGTACTCAATTGGAAAACAGAGCAATAATAATTCCTTTTTGACATAAAACAAGGCTTTTAGGATTGATATTATAGTTTGTTTTCAAGAAATTACAAGGAAAACGTCGATTTACCAATGGTCGCCATGTTCGACTTCTAACCGAAATGTAACCCAAATCTACCCAAATTGGAGACATAGATCAACAATAGACCGTTTTAGACGTAACGCCTTTGTTTAAAGAATTTACTAGAGAAACATTCATTTACTGATGATCACGATTTTTACCCAAACGTTCTGGTCCCCACATGAATGTTTCTCGCTACATAGATAGTACATAGATTTTACTTGACAAAATACTGATTAAAAATGTGGTTTATTTATTATGTCCATACCACTAACATGTTTTAAATATGTCAATACAAAACTTCACTAGTGCAATTAATTATCAAATACAATAATGTACATATGGTCATTTGGCCGTCTGAAAACGCCTTGGTCATGTCTATTTCTGACAACTTTCCAATCACTCACGTCCCTGAATTATTGTTCTCAGTTAATTAGGACAGACACATCACAGAAGTTGCATTGATTGATTGATTGACTGATTACATTGTTTACCTGGCTATGGGGGACCTTGTTGACTGAATGATTGGTACCATACACACCGTGACATGTATTGCTATCATTAGACATGTGGAATTAGGTACGTTAGAAGTTTCGCGTACCTATCATCCATAAAATTAACCTGGATCTACTGCGAAAATGGACACGATTGACGTAGTCACTCAGGTTTTGAAAGAATAACTAACTTCATGTTATAAATTATAAATCTGCGTCCAACGCCTTTTCTAACATCTAACTGAGCTTGGGTTAACGCATATGGGCTTAATTTCTATTGCATACCTCTTTAGATAGCTCTTTTCTTATCTATCACATTAGACTACAATTATTGATCCATCTTGAGATATTCATCTGCTATTTATATGGAGCACGGAAACTTCATTGCATAACCGGAAGCATTTATCACATATATAGTTACGATAAATAACTGACTCTAAGCAATCGCTGACGATATATACATTTATAACGCTTGAGGCTAGACGGTTAGACAGATATTATGGTCTGGTAATCCCATAAACAGACGAATTCATGGACAGATTCGGGGAGTTTTCTTATCACAGGACCCCATGACAAATTAGTGATTACATAACTCTTTATATCGATTTATTGAACTGTTATTGCACAGCAACATAATCCAATATGGAAAGAAGCTATATAATAGCCATCACACTCTTCAGAGAGAAATGTATGCAGATCTGTTAATTTATAGTCAGTTATATTCGTAGTGTCGTGTAATGAGGATTTACAGAAGTGTAGTACAGGACCGTTCTAGTCGCAGCATCCTTCAAACTCATCGATTTAAGACCGATGTTCCACTCACCATTGCCATTCATGAAGTGTATCCCGCCCTCCGATGCGCTTGAAAACCTTACAATGTGGGACAGTTTTAAGTGACTTGCGGAAGTCGGTTTGATTTCCAGCAAGCAGTTCCCGGTTTTCTTTCAAATACATACTGACTCCGCCGTCATATAAGTGACATAACTTCAGTTCGGCGTAAAACACTAAGCAAATACATATTACTGATAGACTAGCATGATCAAGACAGTTATCTGAGAGTTTTTAACGACAGCAATTTTATTTAAAAAGATAGGAAGTAAATTTCTACTTGTGATGCGTTTTATGTTATAATGTTGACCGAATTTAAAATATTAAAGAAACCTTAACTGATGCTGTTCTCCATTACAAGGTTCTGGTAAACCTGTTCCCAATTTAATTTGTTACAAAAGCTTTGATATGTGTTCATACAACAGTGTATCATTTCTAAACAAGCCACCTGCTTAATAACCACATTGGAAAGTTTTTGCACGCATGGTCGCACACAAGTTCAAATCATCCATGTAACAGTAAGTTCTGCTAGTTCGGTTGATCGTAAACGCCGTACTCAAAGCCGTTTCGCTAGTAGTAATACGGCTAAACTGTTGCTCGAGGTGCCAACTCTGAACACATCAGTAACAATAACCAAACCAGATTGACTCGTCGCTCTCTGATCCTTTGATACTGAGTGTCTATCGATTATCAGACCTGTCCAAGTTAACATTCTAATTTTTGGGGCCATTTTTTGTGCCCTCTGGACCAAGTTTTGTGAATCAAATGGCACTTATGATATCACGAAGCCCTAAGTTGACCTCGTAAAAAATGATGTGGAGAATTAAAAGACCCTATAGATTTTGATACATTTTAATGCTAATTACCGATCTGCTTTCCGTCTATTCCTAGATATCCATTCTAACTCCTAAGAGATTTTACCTACCATAGCTCTAATAAAAAAGGTCTATTTTATAAAAGAAAGAATAAAAAAAATATATGAAAACAAATTGTGGTCACAGAAACATAACCATACTCTTGGAAGAGGAGACTACATCTTGTCGGGGCAAGGCTGATATGACCTCAACGATTGTTATCACCCTTGCAACACTAACTGACTTTCGGCGGTCAGACAGAGATTAAATGGAAATAGCGAAAACGTATAGACATGTTCCACTTTTCAAAACGTGTATCGCCTTCGCCGGGATATCATGTTAACAGAGGAGAAAAACAATTTTCTTTTCGAGCAATGGCTCTAAATATGCTTATTCTTGATTGTCTGTTAGAGCGGGAATATGAAATGTATGCCTTGAGTTTCACTATGTGGGCTATATGCTGAGGTATATATGGCACCATGGCTACGGCAGTGTCTTTACGATAACTCGAACTAGGAGCGGTAATATATCCTTGTTTGAACAGAAATATAGCGCAAGCATGAATCGAGGAGGAATAGAGTTTCACGTCGGGACCGTGTCGGGACCTTGTCTCGAGTATATGAAAAGACTGTGGATCAAAATGATCAGAAAAAGCATTAAACCTCCATGCATTGCTGGACAAAGGTCTTTGTAAATTGTATGGCGTGATGGCATCCGAAACACTATCAGCAGAAATTACTGGAGCTCCTTTATTCCTTAATATTTTTACGACATTCGTGTCTTGACCCCATCATTAGAAGGAAAATGTATTTTACCTTGACCTGTAATCTCGAGACATATTTTAATATTTGTAAATTAATTCAATAGATTGATTTCATAAAATGGAGTAATAAAGCCAACTGAGTTTTTGTTGATGAGTCATATTCCACTATGACTATCGTGGTATATTGTCTTTTGGAACCAAAACACGAGCAAGTGGTTGATTTCCATGTCATGAGAAGTGAGTTGGCTAAATATATATTTATTCACATTATCTAAAGACATGGTCTACACTGCAAAAAAAAAATTGTACTTTTATAGGGAGTAGTGGTGTAAATTGTAACAGCTTTTTTCATTGTAAATAAAATACACTGTTATTTATTGTATGTTTACATTTGCCCAGTGCATAAATACACCAATCTATTGTTGGATTACAGAAGCGGGTGTAAATCGCAGATGTCTTCCAAAATTACAACAAAAGGCGTTGTATAAAATATAACATCACAAATAGTTGTAAATCACTAACAGTGATTTCCTGTGTTGATTTACACTAAGGAGAATACATTAACTCCAAACTGCTGTTAGAGTGGGGCTAAACTGGTATACATAGGATGCACCGATAGGCTATATCTACCTTTACCGGCCACAATATTTATCAGCCATTTAACAAATATATAGGCCTAATGGATATGTGGTGGGTTTGGTATGTCTTAATTTTTAATTAAATATACTCTTTTTGTATATTTGAAATTAAAAAATTATAATTACGCATAACCTAGAATCTTATTTCTTATTTTGGTCATTTGTTGTAGCAATGGTATTTAAAACCGTGGCGATGCCTACTGATAACAATTCTAGTGTAATAAACGCGCCCTTTGGGAGTAGTCCCCCTTTTTTCTTTCAGTCACCAGGCGTCTCTGTCACCACGCATGCCTTGTGAGAAATATCCTGTCTGGCGGGAGAAAAGGATTTGGCGCAAAGGTAACATTTATAAGCTATGTTATTTGTTTTATCTTGATGTTCCATTGTAAGTACTGTGATGTTCAGTTAGAATCGCTTACTGTATACTGGAAACACTGTCGAATTCATTCAAATACACCGAAGGCAAAGTTTTCGTGTGGTGTTAGAAGCTGCATCGCGACCTTCAGCTCTATAAACTCCCTTCGACAGCACGTGTGGCGTTCCCATCCAAATGCAGGTAGCAGTAGCACAGGCAGTTATGACGAAGTTTCCAGTCCTGGTGTTACTGACAACCCTCTCGATCATTTGAAGTGCCCTCTGGGCGTATGCGAAAATGTGATTATTGACAGTGTAAAGAGTTTACTCTCTCATTTAAGACGTCATATAAGGGATGGCCATTCTATCCAGTGTCCATTTTTAGTGTGCTCAAATGCTACGAAATATTATAAGAAGGATGGTACCTTTGCCTCTCACGTATCACGTAAACACAAACAAATCTCAGATCTCCAGTTACGCCCATATCACATAAACAATGCCCACGGGGGTGATTTTGAAAACATTGTAAATGAGCAGGATTGTGTTAGTAGTGTTAACAATGAGTGTCAATCAAACAGCAACCAAATTGTTAACTCTGAAAGTGTTCCTACACAAATAATTAATGCCGCCTCAGAAAAAAATATTTTCTTTTTACTTGAAAAAAATTTAGCCTTGCTTTATCTACGCCTACAGACAAAACACCATGTTACTAACTCAGTTATACAGACCTTGGTTGATGAGTTTTCAAATGTACATGACTTAAACAAGGAGGTGTTTGTTTCCTGTTTAAAGACAAGTTTACAGAGCAGGGGCATTTCAAATGAAGACATAACAAGTGTGGTTTCTGAAACATTTGAGAGTGATGCTTTAAATGTGTGCCATACATCAACACTTAGGAGTCAGTACATGAGAGAGCAATTTTACACCAACAACTTCAACTATGTTTCTCCATTGGAGATATATCTAGGTCTAGATTCAAAGAACCAGCCAAGTTATTTCCACTATGTACCTATTCTTAAAACAATAAGAGCTTTGTTCAGAGACAAAACTGTAAAGAATCAGTATTTAAATCCAGAACCGAGACCAACTAATGGGGATTTGCTTGATTTCTTAGATGGGACTGTGTATAAAGCAAATCAGCTTTTTAATACAAAGGCAACCTCTCTCAAAATTATTCTGTTCCAGGATGCTTTTGAAATTGTTAATCCCTTGGGAAGCTCCAAAAAAAAACACAAAGTGTTAGGTGTGTATTTTGCTCTTGGAAATCTTCACTCATATAACAGGTCGAAAATTGATCCAATACAGCTTGTTTTATTGGTGAAAGAGACAGACATAGAATTCTTTGGGCAACAAAAAGTTTTTAATAACCTGATTAGGGATATAAAGTTACTGGAGCAAGAAGGCATTGAGATAACAGAACTAGGACACCAAGAAAGAGTGTTTGGCACAATTGCATTCATTTCTGGGGATAATTTAGGCAGTCATTTCTTGGGAGGATTTGTTCAGAACTTCAGTACTTCACATTATTCATGTCGATACTGTTTATTAAGTCTTGAGCAATTCAAAAAGGCCAAGGTGTGTGTGTTTGGTGAAGACCGTAGTGTCGAGAACTACAAAGCTGCACTTCAAAATTTGGAGACTGGTATTGAAAGTTACCAAGGTGTGAAAAAGGATTCTGTATTCAATCAGTTGGAATATTTTCATGTTTGTACTCCGGGGCTACCACCATGTTTGGGTCATGACATATTTGAAGGTGTTGTTCATTATGATCTTGCCTTGTACTTTAAATATTTCATTGGTTTGAAGTGGTTTACCTGGGACCATCTTGCAATAAAGTTTTCCACATTCAAATTTTTGAAAGATGATTCCAGAGACAAACCAAATGCAAATGACCTTAAAAAAGGAGATAAAATAGGGGGACATGCAGTACAAAGCTGGCAGTTACTCCGATTTACTTCATTAGTTATCGGTGAAAAGATACAGGATACGTTGAACCCAGTGTGGAGGAATCTGTTGTTGTTACAGAAAATAGTAGAGCTATTGGTTTCACCAAGAATCACCAGAGAACAAGTTGCTCTTGTTAGAGTTTATATTGAGGAATACATTGAAACTCGTATCTCGCAATTTCCGGATTGTGGTTTAAAGTCCAAGCATCATTTTTTGTGCCATTATCCAGACCTCATTCTTAAATTTGGACCCTTATTAAGAGTATGGACTCTTCGTTTTGAAGCTAAGCATGGGTACTTCAAAAAGTGTGCTAGGCATAGCCAGAATTTCAAGAATATAACTAAACTGTTGTCTCATAGGCATCAGCTTTTACAGGCCTACTACAGTAGTGGTCATCTTTTTGAAGAGACTGACTGGACTGGTAGCCAGCCATTTCATGTTGATCTGTACAGTGAAGAAATAAAAACTGTAATTGAGAAAACGGTCCCTCTTCACGGGCAGTTATATTTGGTGGACACAGCAACAGTAAGGGGTACTAAATATCATAAAGGGTCTGCTGTTGTGGTAAAAAAGGAGGAGTATGGACTGGTAGTGGGAGAGATAACCATCATTCTTATCACACTTCAGAAGAATGTTGTTTTTATTTTAAAGCAATACTTTGGAATGTATATGGCAGAAATGAACTTTTATGAACTTCTTGATATTTCTGATGTGGATGAGGCAATTTTCCCTGGACAAGCATCACACTATGATAATTTTGCTTGTGTTCCATATCTGTCATTGCTGGACTACAGTTGCCTTCAAATATACAGAACACATACTGATAGCAGAAAAAATCATTGTGTTGAAACATGCAGTTTAAAACAAACATCCTGGTAAGAGCTTAAAGAAGTATAATTAAATATAAATATTCTTCGATTTAATTTACCAGTAATGATTGAGAAACTTGACTAGTGATGCTATGACATATGTTATAATCCAAAGCTTTCTCATTCAGAACACTGGACAACAGAGTGCTTTCATTTTGATACATTGAAAGTATCAGTTAAGTTTGTCACTGTATGATTAAGTTTGTCACTTACATGTCACTGTAAATATCATCTACTAGCAGGCCTGTATTGTAATTAGCAAATCACCATTAGTTGGTCTCGGTTCTGGATTTAAATACTGATTCTTTACAGTTTTGTCTCTGAACAAAGCTTTTATCCATAGTGGAAAAAAAAAACTTGGCTGGTTCTTTGAGTCTCGACCAAG
>JAUELC010284134.1:0-16134 GCA_031471745.1 Cryptochiton stelleri
ATTATTTAAGTTTATGCCAGGGGCCAATCTAAGATGCTCAGAACCCCGGCATTGCTGCTTTAGTAGCTATATTATATATTTGTTTTTGTTCTAGACACTCTTTGGTACTTAGTATCTCGAAAACCGCTAAAGACTTAAAGTTCAAAATTTGTGGGATTGTAGTATAAGGCAAGGGAAAAAACTTCATATCCCTTTCATGAGTATAAGTGAAGTGACCCGGCGGCCATGTATAAAACCTTTAAAAACCTACTTCCCCAAAACGGCTTTAGCTAACAAAGTAAAACTTGGCATACATATACTTCGACAAAAGGCGCACAATCTTATCAGAAAACATTTTTACATTTAATGAAAATTACATCTCCCGGGGCCAATCAAAATGCTTCATTTTCAAAGATCTCATAAATTAGCAAAAATTATATCGTTCCATATGTAATCGAGGATGCTGAACACGACAGTTACCTTTAAAAAGGTCTAATCTTACGCATTATGCAATTGGTGGCCAAAACGAGGCTACACTTGCAAATTTCGCTTAATTATTACTCACATAATATTTCAACAACCGTTTTAGATATCAAGTTCAAAATGTGTATGATAGTAGTATAAGGCATGGGGAAAAACGTGATATGCTTTTCAAGAGTATAAGTCAAGTGACCCAGCGGCCATTCTGAAAGGTCTTTAAAACCTTTAAAATCCTTCTCCCCCGAAACGGCTTAAGCGATCAAATTGAAACTTGGTACATATATACTTCGATCCCAGGCGCACAATCTGATTAGGAACACATTTTTCAATTTTATGCAAAGTAGGTCTCTAAGAGCCAATCAAAATGTTGCGTTTCATATGTTATCTGGAATACTAAACACGATAGTTACCTTTAAAATGGTCTAATCTTACCTATAATGGAATTAGTGGCCAAAACCAAGCTAAAGTTACACCTCATAAATTAGCAAAGAAGATGTCGTTTCATATATAATCCGGTATGGAGAACACGATAATGCCATTTTCAATCGCAATATATGCTCAAAACCCCGGCATTGCTACTTCAGTAGCTATATTATATATTTGTTTTTATTCTATACACTATTTGGTACTTAATATCTCAAAAACCGTGAAAGACTTAAAGTTCAAAATGTGTAGGATTGTAGTATATGGCAAGGGAAAAAACTTAACATGTTTGTCATGAGTATAAGTGAAGTGACCCGGCGGCCATCTATAAAACCTTTAAAAACCTACTTCCCCGAAACGGCTACAGCTATCAAATTGAAACCTAACATACATATACTTCGACAAAAGGCACACAATCTTATCAGAAGACATTTTGAAGTTTATGTAAATTAGGTCTCCAGAGGGCCAATCAAAATTCTCCATTTTCAAAGATGTTAAAAATTGACAAACAAGATGTCGTTTGGTATGTAATCGGTGATGCTGATCACCATAGTAACTATTAAAATTGTCCAATCCTACCCATAATGCAATTGGAGGCCAAAATAGGGCTAAAATGGTTTAATTTTGGATTATATATTTGTCAAAAAGTATACTTAATATCGCAAAAAGCACGAAAGAATCTTAGTTAAAATTTTTCGGGAAGGTAGGATTAAGCAAGGGAAAAAACGTCATATGTTTTTCATGAGTATAAGTCAAGTGACCCGGCGGCAATTTTGAAAAGTTTAAAAAACCTTTAAGAGCCTACTTCCCAAACACGACTATAGCTATCAATTGAAACTTGACATACATATAACATCTTTCAGTGGCATTTAGAAGTTGAGCAGGTGTTTAGCTTAAAAACAATTTAATTGTATTGTATTGTATTTATTTCAGAAAACTTACAGGCCAATGGCCCACTTACAAGTCGGATAACAGTTAACATTTAAATAACAGTAAAACAATGAGATGCGAGATCAAGAATAAAATGAATGTTTAAAAAATGAACGGTTGTTTCACAATCAAATTTGATTAATTAAATAAAAAATAAATGACAGTAGAGAAAATTACACAAATTTGTGCGTTAAAATGAAAAAAGATACTTATGTTTAAAATAGCACATATTGGTCCACAACCGATATAACATAGATATACACAGATATTTGAATCAGATATTTTTTGTTACGCGGTAAACAGTTTTGGTATGTATTTAATTCAAAACAAGACTAGCCAACAATAATGCTAGCATGGTCAAGCCGATTGTAACACAAGGGGTTTGTCAGTATATAAGATAGTGTAACAGGAATTATACCATATCGGCTGACACCGAGCGCTACCGTAATATCTTCATAAAACTCAATTACACTGTAATGGTGTTGTGAATTATTTATAAGGAATGCACTTTGCTGTCAATTAGGTTCGGGAGCAACACAACTGTGAAATATTGTTATTACATCAACAGATTGAACAACGAGATACAGTTTGGTCTTGTTAAAATCGTGACACTCCAATGAAAGAGGTACTGCTCCATCTTATGAAAGGACAAAGGCTAAAAGTTAGTTAGCGGTGACGTAAGATTCGCTCGCAGTGCATTAAGCATCATATCGCAGCCACTTGTAGCTATTGGTTATACACAGCCTCCCTTCTCCCGGATATTGCGGTTCTCCATCTCAGGCTGAGGAGGCATTGGTATTTAAGTCCGACACTCAACTAGTCCAACACCCAACAAGTAGGACACCGTACAAGTCCAACACCCCGCCACGCAGCCTCAGACTGCACGCAAAATATCGGCAGCACAAACTCATCTTTGCCGACGTTTATAACATTTGATAAGTTTGCTGTTAATGTGGTTAGATTGTGAAGATATTAATATAGATTTGGAATGAACATTTATCTACCAGTCCAAGCTGAATATGGAATTAAATCCAGGGCAGAAAACACCAAAAATGATACACCAAAGATGCTATTACATGTATACGTTGAAACCATATTCCACTGTAACTTTTAAAAATCATCCTTTTTTCATGTTCTGAAACACAATGGGAAGAGATTCCACACAGGGTTTGATTTTAGATCTTTTTTTAGCACTAACATTGTGCAATCTTATCTGCAATTCATTATTTAATTAATGATATTTAACTTGACTATACCAGGAACAACCCTAGAAAAAGAAATTACTTCTGATTGCATGACAGGTTACTTTGTTGTTGAATAGCAGTGGCGAGTATTAACTACAAGCCAGTCTTATTGAATATTACATGTGAAAGAAATAATTATGACATGGTTGAGACTTGACCTTGACCTACTTCAAACAGCTGCTTCACGAATTTAATTCAACACTCAACCTTCAACAATTTAACCTATGATCTGTTTTCTTTGTTATGTGTGCTCGTTATGTCAATTGATTAAAATATGTCTCACACAAAGCAGTAAAAGTAAGGCTAATCATTTATTTCAGCGTCGACTAAATGTGCAAAATGGTTCTTGTCCTGTTAAAAAAGAAAGGCTTTTGACAGCTTAATGGAATCCTGTGGGACTATCGTCTAGCACACTTTAAAGAACGTCAGGCCTGATTAGTTTAGTTTGTTCTCAGATTAATGTTTTGTCAATTCTATTGATTCTGTGCCGATAAAACATCGATTTATTCGAACTGCATTCACTATTACTGTGATAAGATAACATCGTTGTGATAAAAGCGGTTAAACCTCTCCCATTGGAACTTCAGGGATATGTTTGTATGGTATGTATTAGCTTGATAATGGAGCTGGTATGTCTGCATTAATACAGAAGTTGCACTTGAATAAGTCTTGACATGTTACCAGGCAAACAAACAACAACAGCAATATGGGATCAGCCAATTGAGTTACAGGATAGCATCGTCTGGAACAATAATATCCATAAATTGTGTGTATAACAGTCTATCCATGTGTAGATAGTAGATATCAGTGGTTCATGATGATAGATTTTGAAAACCACTCAGTGTGAGTTAACATTGTCCGTATGTCATTTAAGTTGTGTGTATAAAGCCTACATATATTCGTTGTTTTTTTTTTATCTGTCGGATTTTGTTGGTTTTTGTGTACAATACTCCACACTTGATACACATCTCGTGATGGTTACGCTCAATGTTAACTACACCAGACTATCGTCTACCGTATTTCGACGGTGTCTACTTCTTCAATCGTGACTCGCTTCGCGTAGCTTCGGATTTTATGGCCGGTTGGATGGAGTTTCCTGTTGCCCTGCAGCTATCAGAGCTAAGGGGCAACATGAAGCCGATATGTTGTGGCGTCTTGTTATGTCATGTGGTTGTCTCGTTTCTTGTCGTTTTTTCGTTGCCAGTGACGTAAGAGGTGGATTCCTTCATCCATTGGGCTGGCACGCCGTCATACAAGTGAAATAATCTTAGGTACGGCGTAAAACCCCAGTCAAATAAACAATTTAAACGAACGACGTAAATGCCCGAATCCGAAGTCTCGCAGAAGATTCCCGAATAAAGTTTAGAATGACTACTTCTTTTGAGTAGGGTGCTAAACATCAATTACATTTATGCCAAATTCTGGGAAATTTGGACATAGATCAAATCAAATTTATACCAAAGTATTGGACAACTAGGAGTGACTAGAAATTTAAAACAATTCAATAATATATTTCTCGTTTTCTTATAGTTACTGCTTAATATGATTTAACTTGAGTCTCAATTTGAACATACTTTAATAATTTAAATCACTCAAAATGTAATAAAATGTTACAGCGAAAAACGCACTTTCGGAGTAGAGAACTCTCGGGTTGATGAACCTTAAGTCCCTGTGTACATCGTCCTATAAACAATCCAACGTACTGTATGTAAATTAATTTAAAACCGATGAATCGATAAAGATAACCGTACGTGTTGAAAAGTACTACAATTAGCTTCATGACTCTGACACTACAGCGGCCATCTTCTTAAAGGAGAAAGTACCTTGGTAAGTTAAAATAAATAATGAAAGGTGAATTGTGTGGTGCTGGCATGAGCCTGGTGACACCATAACATTAGTCAAATATCTCCCAAATACATTAAGCATTTTAGAGAATTTACACATGTTTGTGCAGATCTATATACTCCAATGTTATAAGGTTTCCACCTCGTGTTTCATAGCATTGAACTTAAGAACATTAAACAACATGCTTATAAATAAGTAAATAAATAAATAAATAAATAACCGATGACTTGCAAATCTGACATAATGGCCAAATCATAAGGTCATTGCTTTGTTTTGGCGGTGAAGTGTTTGATATGCTTGGTTGTCGGATTGGGGCTGTAAGCCGTACTTCAAAAGTGAAAATTTAGTCGTTGTATACAGCGAAAGCCCGTTGTGAAGCGGCACCAGTAAGATATTTATTTCCACCAATAAGCTGACAACTACCACTCGTTACAAACGTATGAGAGGATGAATTGTTTCCAGTGGAATTGAGGAGAACTAGACAGGGTTAATGACGTGTCACACTTAATGCTTGGCGTAGATGTCTCGTCCGGATAACGAACAACCAAACTGGGTAAATTGTACCTCTTAGACAAACGACGTCAGGACCTTGTGTGGTTTCTCCGTGCAATATTAGGAACCATCTAGTCACAAAAACACGTTTAGCAGTTTTGCATCGCTTACCATAAGTATTTCTAGTTTGCGTTGCTAACAATGATTAAATTACTGCGGCAGAAAACTAGCACAGAAAACTAATCTCAGTAACATGATAGTACACAGGGCCTAATTTTTATGACAAGTGAAAAACTTCCCGAGCAGCATCATGCGAATCGTTGCAACTCCCGCGACTGCATCGATTATCCTCCTATCAATTGGGTTCATCCAACTAAACTAGGGTAGAAAACATGTAGAAAAGCTGCCATTGAATTGCGTGAGTCAGTATGATTTCTTTCCGTTTTTTCCTGCTTTCCACTCCCATTAATACTGGCTCAATTAAGTGACAAAAGGCTCAGTACACCAAGCAAATATATAGATCAACCAATATATATATTGTTCTGTGAACAATGTTGGGCCTTAACACTGATACATTAAAAGGCAGAATATTCCCTCTTCGATGCGTGTCAGTTTTATTTGATTTTTTGTTTCGAGTTTACACTAATGCAGTAATACAAAATACTTAAGAAACTACGTGACACAATAGTAACACTTTTCTCGACTTCCATTTCGTTAATTGGGCAACACGAACGATGTTATTTTAATTCCCATTGTTAAGAAACACCATCGTGGCATGATTGAAATAAGAAGAAGAATGCATTTGAACGATAAACAAACGGTGAAAGAGTATAAAACATAGACGACGTTTTATTAATCTCTTTTTTAAGAATATTAATCCAAGTCGCTTTTTGGAAGAGGTAGACATAACAAAAAAAATTTGATTTTAAAACATTTAATTACGGCAGAAAGTATTGCTAAACACCATTATCAAACATCGCACAGCACCATATGGGGTATTGGCGATATGCATATGCAAGTATGCCGCCATTATTTAATCTGTATATTTCGTGCAAAGTGTAATTAACTTGGTAAAAAGTCACCGAGTTGGGGAATTGTCATCGGCCAGTACCGCAACTCCCGCTAATGTGTTAAGTTCCATTGTGTTGAAGGATCGTACTCGTATCCTTTTTTTAATTAACGAATTAGCGGTTTTCACAGACGTTGTGTCTCATGCTGGAAATGGGTCTTAACTTCATCTTATAAGCGGTCTTCTCGATCGTTATTAAGCATGGGACTTTTACACAGGGACTAGAACATCAAATTATATCATTCATCTTACTTGTTAATAAATCACTTTTTACTACACATATTAAAGCCCTCAGTTCTGAAACAGTTCCCCTACTGTTTTATAAATAATTACTTAGAAGATTTCTTTATTTTCATCCTTATTACAATTGCATTCCCAATTAAGGTAATAAACGTTTGTCAGCCGGAATAAAAAAATAACTGACTTAGTTTACCGAACATCACCTGGCGGTTTAACCCAATACACCTGGCGTTTTAACCCAATATGTCTCCACAATTTACAGCTTTATGCTGTATTTTTTTAGCCCCCTCTTTACTAGAGAGGGGGGGAGCATATAGGTTTTACTTTTCCTACCCGTATGTCCGTCCGGGAAGGTTGTCTGGGATATGTCTTGGCTGCTATTAAACTTAGGCTTTTGTTACTTACATACTTCTCTATAATTATGTACATGTGCAACGTAGAAAAACATTTCTCGGAATTTATGCAAATTTTCACATAAATTATGCAAATTTGCTGCCCATAAAAATTCTATGTCCATGCAATTTTTCGAGAAGTTAAATAGTTAAGCAATTTCTCTTGTGTTTTTTTTTTTAAACCATTATGTTTGCTATAATAACAGTTTTTCTGTGATGTGTGTTTAAAACATGTACACAATGTTTAAGAGTAAAAATAAACCAGCTGTGTATTTATCTCGCACGATTTTACCACCTGTGAAGGAAGTTTATTTTAAACTCTGTTGTTTCCTTGTTTATGTCACAAACATGTGCAAATCAAAATATCAAATAAATGTTAAACAAGAAATACATACAATTTACATCAAGTGAAAGTATATTTAACCAATGCGCCCTGTTTATCAATTCTTATCCTGAGTCTGTCATACAGTAATTGTTTGGATTGATTAGATTGTTCTTAAACTTAAGTTTATAGGCTGATACCACAGTTGTTCATTGTGTTGTATAATCAATACCCATTTATTTAATCTTTAGTCCCCTCCTATTAGTGAACCGGAGGAGTCTTAAGGTTTACGGTCCATTTGTCTCTGTAATGCACTCAATTTTTCTAACTTTTTTCTTCAGTGAATTGAACTGAAAGTTTGTATACAGGTCTCTCGTGACACCTTACAGATTGAGTTTGACCTAGATTCACTGGGTGCTTGTTTTTTTATTCTCATTCTCATTGAAATTCATCAGATATTGAATCTATTTTATTACTCAATCTTTAGCCCCCTCCAGTACCATCAAAAGACACAATACCTAAAGATAGAGACCGGGATTCCAAGGGAGAGAAATCTGACCGGAAGATGAAGGAGAAACAGCAATCCCAGTCACAGTTACAACAGACTCCCCAACAGTTACAGGTGGACCAGGAACAGGTAAACTGGCTTGGATTATTTGCAGTACTAGACAAAGGGAGATAATTTATTTGCTGTAGACAAAGGGAGAGGCCGTATTTGGTGTAGGCAAAGGGAGATAACTGTCGTAGTATGGCCGTCTAAGAAAGGGGAGTTTTCTCAGATATCTGACCTAGTGCTTGTGCTTGGCTGTACAGTCTGTGCATGTAGCATCCAAAGCTTATGTTAAATACTCCAGATTACAGAATCATTCCTGGAAATACTCCAGATACAGAATCATTCCTGGAAATACTCCAGATACAGAATCATTCCTGGAAATACTCCAGATATAGAATCATTCCTGGAAATACTCCAGATATAGAATCATTCCTGGAAATATTTTTTGTGTTCTTCTATGTGTAATCAGTAATTAAATAATAATCTTAACGGCTTTTGTTTCGTATTAAATATTCTATTTATAACAGTATTTAGAAATGTAAATTGTTTATGGATGTACAGATCATACAATCAGCTGACATATGACGGGTTTAGTTCAATTATGATATATTCAGGTTCCATAATATGATTTTTCATGCTAATCTTCCAGGAGAACAGAAATATTTCCTAATGTGCAATCTAGACTTACATGTAATTTGAGTGGTTCAAATATTTGGAAGCGTGGATAGCGTATTTTGTATCTTAGTGCATTGCATGATAACCTGGATGGCTGTTATTCAACTGACTTCCTTTTCCTTATAAAACAGTATCTCCTGATCTCTTTGTGTTTCCTTTAATTCATTAATCTTCAGCGTTAATTTCCTGCATGAGTTTTAACAAGTTTTTCCATGATACGGGTGATGTTTAGGTGCATTAGTATCAGATTCTTGCCTGATTTTATTATATTAACATGTTACAAACAAAATGAAACCAAGGGTGGCCGATTATTTTTATGTTTGTAACCATGCACAGTTTTGTTACCCAAATTGGGTTTGGATATAAAGTTACAATCTTCAAAATCATGGGGCGGGTGGTTGATGGCATTGCTGTGACCTGGTACTCTCTGAGCTAAGAAGCATCATGCAGCTGATACCTTGTGGTGTCTTGCAATGTAAATTTGCACACTTTTGTATTGTTTGCGTCCTTTGCTTGTCTTGTGCCTTTTGTCATTGTTTGTTGCCCGTGACATTGAGAGTGGTTTCCTCAACCCATTAGGCTGGCCCTGTTCATATGATTGAAATAGCCATAAGTACAGCATAAAACCACAGGAGGTTTGAGGGAGCTTCCTGTTTCCCTCAGAGCTATAGGGCAACATGAAGCTTATCTGTTTGTAGAGTTTAGCACTGTGGATTTGCACAATTTGTCCTATTGCACCATGTATAACGTCCTGTGATTGTGATGGTTTCCTTCACCCAATGGGCTGGTATGTGGTCATGAGTGAAATAACCTTAAGTACGGTGAAACACCCCAATCAAGGAAACAAACAAACAGCATAAAACCACAAACAGACAAACAATGAAATGTCACTACACAATTGGTGCTCAGTTTAAGTACATCTGTGTAAGTTATCAATTGTAGCCACCTCTGAAAAAAATGTAAAAATTTTGTGAATACAAATGTTAAATCAAAAACATGTTACATACTGTACATAATTCTATTCAAAAACATTTCTTTCCCAAATGTAGGATTTCAATCAAACTGCATTGTACTCACACATTTTTGTCAGGGAATCATAGCTAAGTACAATGTGTCTAATATATATGTTGCTACCAAAAAGTTGTATATACAATAACAGGGTAATGTCCTGCCCATGAATGTCATCAATAATATTGTAATGACTGATTGTGCATTTACCCAGAATAATGTTGTACCACACCTCTCCCCTCCCAGGCTGTAGCCCTGTATTACTGATAAGCATGGAGCTTTATATCTGTGTATTATGAAAGCAGTTGTTTATTTTTGTAGGCTAGTTTACAGGATTTTAGGAACGTGACCACTTACCCTGTTGTAACACCTCAGTCTTCAAGAAAATCAAAGCGAACTTCCGCTGTTCATAAATCCAATTCTTTTAGTGTAAGTCTGTGGCTGCTAGGTTGTGAGTACATTGCCCACCACAACACTCACTGTCTTAATATCTAATAAAGCTTCTACTAACCAGATCTTTCCAATAAGTCAATAATCTCCTGCGCATATTCCATGCAATGTTCTGACCATCCTTCTTTATCTTGCATATATACCCTAGGTAATATTCTTATCATGTTTACTCTGTTAGCCCAAAGGTCTTCATATTTATTTCTGTTTTCTAGTCCTAGTTTCCTAATAAAACAACCCATGGCATCAATTATCACCTTTTAGCCTGGTTTTTTTTTTCTTCGTGTATTTGTAAATATTTAACCTATAGATTTCTGTTTTCTAGTCCTAGTTTCTTAATAAAACAACTCATCGATCACCTTTTAGCCTTGGGGTTTCGTCTTATGTATTTGTAACTATGTAACCAATACATGGCTTTATATTACATCGATAACATCAGCACCTCCGTCCATTGTATATCTACTAATACTGTTGTCACTTCTGTAGTTTCTTGGTGTTTTATAATCCTTATAAGTTATAACCATTCTTGTTTCCTTGAAAAGGATATACCATTCATGCCAATTTCCATTGATTTTACTTCTATTTCATCTCTCGGACATATCTAATGAATAACAATTTTCCGCTGCCATCAACTAAAATATATACTGACACTTCCAAATCAGATAGGGGGGCGGTTGTAGGGTGGTTCCTGATGCCCTGGTGCTCTCAGAGGTAAGGGGCAACGCGGAGCCGATATGTTGTGGCATCCTGTTATGTCCTGAGGTTGTCTCAGGGGTGGTTTCCTTCATCCATTGGGCTGCCCCTTCCTCCCCTGTTAACCGTAGCTACTTGTATTACAGTACATGAGACAAAGTAATCCCACTCACCCTTCATATATTGAATGGTGGTTATTTCTAGAGGTTTACACTGAACACCTGTCAGGGGAATTTCTAATTTTTCCACGTTTCTACCCCAAACTCATCAGACCATAATCCAAGTTATATTAATAAATTTCTGAGTGTTAGGTAGTGCATATAATATTTTGGATGGCCATATGTTTTCCAGAACCCCTGCCTGTTGGCTTTGATGTCTTAAAAACAGAAAAACCCATTAATTACAACGTTAAACAAACAGTCCAAAACAACAGATATAGCCTACCCCTTTCCTGAAACAAACCAAATTTTCCACCAGTTTTTTTTTGCTGTTATTGTTAAGAAAATAATACAGTGTTTAACATCCTAACTATAAACCTGCTTTTGTGTAAAGGTGATAATTATTTTGCATGTTTTGAGTTCAAGTTAATATTTAATTATTACTTTTTATTTTATTGTTTGATGTTGTTGAGTTTTCTTCTATATTTATTTTGGTTGAATTAATTTCTGTTTGTGCATGTGGTGGTCTACATGTACATACGTTTATTTTACTTACCACACAGTAAACAGTCATATCAATATTTATTAATTTTAATAATTTTTATCATATTTGTCAGTTTATGAGTCAAATTTGGAATGGTTGTTGTATTTTTTTTAGTTATTACAAATACCCAAATTTACAAGCATGTTTTCACATCCAACAATAACAGTTTGCTTTTTTTAAAAAGTTCATTATTTTCATTATAATTTTTATTTAATTTTATTATTTTCACAGTTTGACTTACATTGATTTATGTATGATATAATTTGCTTATATTGTGATTTTTATTCATTATTAGTAAATTTATTCCCCTTTTGTTTTTAAGTCTGGTGGTAATTTGTGATTATTTCTGTGTTTTAATTGTGTTGCATGCAATCATTGTTTTCTCATCACAGGGTGCCACGGAATATCGAGACCTTCCAACCCCTAATAGCACGCCATTATTTGGCAGGAAAAATAAATCGAACCACAGCACTGTAAGTTTTATTTTCCCCTATAATAACCACAACATTTGGGTTTTGTTTTTCATCACTTTTCATCCACCGTTTTTTTTTTGTATTAGCATGTTGAAACTGCATTCTATTAGACAGTGATGATATCCATTACTCCTAATATATAATCTGTATTCCCATCATCTTTAGTGTCGGCCCTGTTCAAAGTTATATTTTGTCTGCCAGAGTTAAACATTGATAATCCTACATATGCACTTCATTATTCTCTAAACATTTCCAGACATCTTCATTGTAAGTGCTAGCCTTACAATTATACAGAGTTCATGTAGAATGCAATTTCCTTTTACTACTAACATTATTACCCTAGTTTCCATCATGAATTCACAGCAATAACACTTAACTAGCCTGTAGCATGTTTCTGATATATTTACAGTATTCTAGAATTTTCAACAATCTCTTCCAGAAATGAATGCAGAGAACTTCGAGCCTGCTCATAGACCATTTAGCATGCCAGTCCGGTTTATTTTTTTTTTATTTCTGGCTTATTAAGTCTTGTTCATATATTGAATAAAAATTTGCTCCCCATAAATTTATAGCCATGCCTGTCTTGGTACTAAGTCTATACTGTTTGTGGGTCTATCCTCCCAGTGGACCTGAGGTGTTTCATCAGCTTTACAGTAACTTTATAGCACCTGTATATGTACCTTAAGCCCGAGCTCATGAAGCAATTCTAAGTCGCCGACTAAAAATCAAAAGGAAATCACCTTGTGTTGCGACGCGACTATACACCATATGCGACTAATCACGAGTTGATATCTTGCGATTTGTCCCCGACTGTGTTCAACTCGTGTGCGGCAAGCAGGAGATTTAAAATAGCAGCACAAGCCATGTCGCCCAATCAGTGACTGAAATACAGTCACATGAATAGACTACAGGTTCACATGTAAAGTCACGTGGGACAATTGTCTGCTGACTTTTGAAAAAATCGCCTTGCAAAGTTGTGACGTCTGTGGCAAAACAGTCGCTGATGGAGAATCTCTTGCAATCAGTCGCCCCCCTAAGAATCGCTCCGTGTGGGACAGGCTTTAGTATCTGATTTAAAGAAGAAGATAGAAAATAGGGAAATTTTATAATGTTGTTGAATGCAGGTTCGTGCTGTGAAAGTTTATTGTCAAAGCTGCCGCTTCGCATCCTGTGTGAATTGGCTTTAATCTTTGTATTTTAGAGAAGTGTACTGTTTTGGTTTCTCAAAAATGGTACTGTTTGCCGTTTTTAAGTGGATTTTTTTTTTCAAAACTCGTGTCCTTAAAGTTTTCAAGTTCTTTGTCTTTTTGGTTTCTCAACGGCTGTGTCTCGTGGCGTTTTTTTTTTTTAAAGCTGTCTTTTTTTTCTAAAGCTGTGTCGTGGCAGATTTTTTTTCTCTAAAGCTCGGTCTTTTGGCCCTTTTTTTTCTAAAGCTCTGCCGTTTGGCCTTTTTTTTCTAAAGCTCTTTGGCCTTTTTTTTCTAAAGCTGTGTCTTGGCGGATTTTTTTCTAAAGCTCAGTCTTTTGGCATTTTTTAATAAAAACTGTGTCTTTTTGGTTTCTCAAGGGCCGTGAATTTCTGATATTTTGCATTGCATGTTTTATTGTAGAGGCATTTAGTTGGATTTCCATAATAAACCAATAAAACGAGTTAAGTATCACTATGATAAGTGAAATAACCGTAAGTACGGAGTAAAACCCCCAATCAAACAAACAAACTGTGTGAAACAAAAGTTCTCAGACCGTAAGTGAAATTCTATTGATTAGATTAACATTGTTAACTGGCATTCTTTTCAGTAAGTTGCAATGTTAGTGAACATTATCGATTCTCTGCCTGATAACCTGGGTGTTTTTTAGTGTACCAGGAAAGTCTAACCCCTTATTGGTATTCATCGGGATGATCTTGGAGGGGAGGGGGGACAATAGTCACAAAATACTTTAGACTTGTCCAGTTCAAATCTGATTGGGGCAAAACTTGGTTCCTATAATTCCTATTGCGAATCTTTTTACAGTCCGTTTTCTGGTATGACGTCATAACTTCAGTTCTCAGAATTCCTGGTCCTTAGTTCAGTTGTATAGTGTCGTGTCTTTGTTCTCATGTTGCTGTTAAACAGGTTACCTTTGTGCACTTACCACTATGTAAAACTGTTTGTCACAATCATCCTTCAGACATGTGTCCATTTAGGGCTCTGCTTATCCACCAAGAATGTCTATACCCTATTCCGGTGGTAGCAGGAAGTCTTTCTGTCTCTTCATTTGAAAATGTATGAATATATAGCTTGTGTTTATTCTTCCTATATATATTTTTTTCCATTCACACTCTCCTATCCCAAATAGTAACTGTTAATAAGTAAGCTAAATGACTTCTTTTGGCCCTACAAAGTGGTCTTGAGTGCCTTAGAATTTAGTTAAAGTAATTATAATAATTTACAATGCTTTTGGCATGTTATAAATCTGCTTTTTGAATGAATACTTTGTGTATTTGGTTGCATTCCTGGCTGTCTGTTGGTTTGTATGCTGCACTGTTTATCTGTAACCTTTTGTAGGAGAAAACGGACCGTAGCTATTTGATGGAAATACAAGAAAATAAGCTGTTTACACCTTTGTTGACTAGAATGACTCGGGTCAGGTCCAGTCTAGTGCTAGTAAGTGCGTGCTGGGGACAGCTTGATACATGCATGACCATAACCCGTATTAACATTGCTGCTTTTCTGTATCATGTGTGTTTATATAGCAGTGTGTACCACCTAATATGTGTTGCATTATTTATATGTCGCATAACATCCCAAATTGCTGCTTAATGCTATATTCATTTAGTATCCATTACCAGCTTGTACGTGTTGCTATGTTCATGAAACTCTTTTTCGCTTAAGAATCTGTCCATCATGATAGGTGATGTTCTGGGTCAGTAGTGTTCTAACCTCAACATGTCTTTGGTGACATCGACATTCTCTGTCACTAGGAGACAGCACTGTGTGAGTCAGATAAACGATATGATTCGATATCATAACGCACCAAGCAAACAAACAAAGTCTAATCAATTAATCCGAGTGCGGATTAAACACTCAAGGGTTTGTAGGGAAACGAGATGTTTTCATATTCCAGCACATGTTAGACTGTCAACTAAATAATATGGTTATAAACACCAATCAGCGATGAAGTAGTGCTTTCAATGTATATTTAACATAGATTGTCACATGGTCTACCTACAGCTATACTCTGTATCATATTTATGAAAGTATTCCAAACTCCCCAGTCAAGACTAGGTTGTCTGCCTTTTCTGCAAAATCAAGCTTACGGTGGTCTCCCTTTTTTGCCCAATCAAGCCTACGGTTGTCTCCCTTTTATACACAAGCTTCACACAGTGTAGTATCGTGATTGATACACCTTTTTGCCTTTAATAAGTTTTGAAATTTGGATTGAAAATGTAATAGAGCAGATTGCTTTTTAGCTGTTAATTTTTTATCTAAAGATCATAGTTCCAAGAGTTAAGCATACAGCAATGCAACTGTTGTTTTACTCCTAAATACATTGAGTTTCTTTTGATTTATATTTATCTGTCATTAAATATAAATTGCATGAAGGGATTTGAAAGGTTGTTCTCTGACATAACTTGGGAAATGTCTTGGTATAGGTGCATGGATATGGTTAGCATGGTAATGTCAGTTTGCCATATGTGTATAGTTATTAAGGGAGGGATAAGGGCTGGGGCAGTTTATCAATATCTGTCATGGTTGTTTGTCTTTTTATTATTATTATTATTATTTATGGGTAGGCTCTTGCACCAATCAAATCTGTTGACAGGAGGTGTATTTGTTAAGCAATATGGGAATGGGGTGACCAATTAAGACTGGGAAAGATGTGCTAACTGCTTCATTGTCCATGTGTTAATACTATAGTAGAAGGAGAACATTGTCTTTGTGCCAAGCTTTGTGCCTCTGATATAAGCATTATACAAGTCACAATGTACATTTTCTATGTACTAGAAAATAATTTTATAGCATCATTTGCTTCTATGCCACAATTTATTGAACTTCGAGGAGCTGGCGGGTGGTTGGTTGGAGGTTCGTGTTGCCCTGGTGCTCTCAGAGCTAAGGGGCAACAAGAAGCTGTTGTGCCGTTCTGTTATGTTCTGTGATTATCTTGTCATTGTTTGTTGCCAGTGGCA
>JAUELC010284245.1:0-16127 GCA_031471745.1 Cryptochiton stelleri
CTCTTAGAGTCGCCTTTCTAGAATATATTAGCATGAATGTCGACTGTATGTTTCTAGGTTGAATATATGCCTTTTCAACATACTATCTGTTACGCCAGGAAAGTAATAAGCCGGGTTTTTTGTTAAAAAGAAACCAACACAAAGGGGTATGAATATGGCAAAAATACACCTCTGCCCCCTCCCCATTTTACTCTTTATTCGTGCATTATAAAACATTTCAACATGCTGCATAGGCCTCACTGTCCCGCATTGTATATACAATAGGCCTATTCATGAGTACAGGGTCTATGAAACATATATCGCCTTCGTGGACCGAATAGGCACAACAAAAATGTGTACTATTATGAATTCGACTTCGGTGAGTAGGCCTATATACTAGGTTTGATATTTCATGACAGTTTATAAAATATAAAAGATACTATGTGTCATAGTTGTCAAATAAAACTCGTCTATTCTGGTAAATTAAGCAGCGAATGTGATTTTGATCTAAAACAATTCATTTAAACATTACGTTTTGTGAGACCCCTCTCCACATTCGCGACACCCCAATTTACGTTTCGCGAGACCCCTCATTAGGTTTTGACGCCGTTTTACTGTACGTTTTGCTTCACTGTACGTTTTGTGGTCTTACCGTTTTACAGTGCACTTTACGTTTTGCGTCACTTCTTTTACAGCGCACTTTACGTTTTGCGTCACCTAAAGTTTTTGTGGTCCATCACCCTTGCGATACATAGAAGGAGGATCGTCAGTCAAACGCACAAACCATTGAGTCAGGACGTGGGTCCGAACAGTTTGTGTGAATTCGATGCTAAAAATTATCTACAAACATTCTCAATTATACTGTTTTCCATGATGCTTTTTAAATGGCTCTTTTCAGTTTATTATTTGGTTGAAATTAGTCCTATCCATTGCCTTGTGAGTCTAACGTGCTTATTTTTGTTTTGATAACTTTTTTGTCCAATTCAATGTCGATAATTTTATTTAAATGGCCATTTGTCTGTTATTTCACTACTTGGTGGACTACTACGTCTAAATGTAAAATATCAACGCGTGTTTTAATATTCCGTTTATAACAGCAACATATATTTTAACCCAATGAAACATAATATATAATGCGATAGTTTTATAGGTGAGAAAAAAACGTTCGCTAATAATTCTAAAAGCTCCACGCAACAAAATGCATGTAACTGTTCTTACCGTAAAGATATCATGCATGGGCCATAATTTGACAATAATTGATCTGTACTCATGAGGGCTTCCCAAATCCTTCATATGCCGCAATGCATATAGAAACAAACACTTTCGACAAGTATTCATTATCACGTGGTCATTGCTGATTTAATTAAAATACTCTAAAATCAAACTATAGACAATTGAAGTGAATCATCAAAAAGACATGTGCATACAGACCCCAAAACTAAAAGAAAACATGAACGATTTGACAGGACACTGAAAGACTGCTCATAAATCGGCTAAACCGTGGAAGTTGAATTCTTGTCTGCTTTGACAGCGGACAAAGACACAGTACATTCAACTATCTTACATATATAGGTGAAGGATTCATCAATGAGTGCCTTTAAACGAGACAACAATTGGCATAGGTTAATGTTGTGTGCGTTCACATGCGCCTTTGGTGGTCAACGTCGAACAGTCCGACTAGGCCAAATAGTATGGATCAAGTTACGTGAGTAGCCGCATCATCTCGAGTCAAGGTGAGTCCCGACATGAAACTCTGTTCCTTACCTGGTCACGCTTGGCACACACATCAATTATCCGGCAACAATGGCTCCAACGACAATTGTTCCAGCAATAGCTCTGCGCCAATTGCTTCGACAACAATTGTTCCGACAACAATTACTCCTGCGACATTTGTTCTGGAGACAATTGCTCCGGCCTTCGGCCCCTCTTTCACAAATAATGGACAACTCCCGTCAACCATGCATTTCCCTATCCATAATACCATGGTAAAGCATGATTTATTTCTTAACTATCCCTGATACAATTGTCGCGGTAGTAATTGTCGTCAGAGACATTTTCGTCGTAGCAATTGTCACGGAGCCATTCCCGTCTGGAACAATCGTCGTCGGAGCAAATGTCGCCAGAGCATTGTCGTGGGTTTCAAGGGAAGGAACACATGTTTAACGTTGGGACTCGCCTTTGCTGCAGATAATGCGGATACACACGTCGTTTATTCGTTACTTGCAGTTGTCGCCGGACAAAATATCACTGGAGAATTGTCGCCGGAACAATTGTCGCGGAGCAATTGTCGCTGGGGCAAATGTCGCCGGAGCAATTGTCAAGCAGCGCACGTTTGCACCACATTTCTGGTCAACCGAAGAGAGGATAACTCTTCCAGCTGAAGTTATAATGAAGACAAAGGTCTAGGGCTAGTCATGTGGTGTCTTATCCCTCTGAGCAGCCGGTACAGTGAGAGACGACGTGGAAGACATCAACCGTTCATAAAACGAAGTATAGCAGAAATTTAATATCACCGCTGCCAGACTGTCGTGAATAGGCATGCTTAGAGCCATTTGTTTAAAAGAAGGATGTTTTTCTCCACTGTTTATCATGATTTTCCAGCATGGGATACACTGTTTGACACTGTGTTGCTCACTACAGCATTATTGCTGATTTAGCAAAGAATTCAATCTAAATGACTTACAAATAAAGTTTTTTGAGAATAGAAACACTGGTGCCGTTCGCACACAAACTAATGGGCAAACTGGTTTATTTAACCCAACACAAAATATATTTCAAATATTGGAAATAACCATAACATATACATATTGAAGGATTTAGCAGTGTCCACCTTTAAACGAGAGAACGACGAATCATGTGTGTCATTGTGTCGGGCCTAAAAACAGAGCCTCAAGGATCAGCGTCTAACAGAATGGATCAAAATGTCGCAACCAGCTACGTTCGGCCAAAGCTGGGAAATTTGTGGCAGAATATCGAGCAAATAGCCAATTAGTTGCACAACTAGAGTCGGGTTTGAAACAGGAACCAATGGTGCTTGGAGACAGGACACCACTTGACCATACATTCGTGCATACCGTTATTTCATTATTATTGCATTGTCGCCAGGGAAATGTTAAACAAACTGAACCGGTTAACAATTGATTTTCTCAATGTGAAGTGCTATAGTTGTGGGAAGATTGAACATATGAAAGCTAATTGCCGCTCCAAACCAATGGTAAGGAATTGTAATCAGTTATCGCCTGCTGCTCCCGTTTCAGAAGGTTTCAAATCAAAAAAGTTTTAATGAATCCAACTAATTGTGATGGGAAGTTGCCATGAAGGTAAGATACTGGTTCCAAGGCCTCTCTATCGGTACACGGCGACAAACTGGGTGCAACAGCTCGCTCGGTGTCGGGTGCTTTTACAGGACTATCACATGGAAAATGTTAGCACTATGAAAAGAGAGGACATCCTTTTGGTACATATATGGAAATACTCCGTAACAAAAGTAGTGTCCTACAACGAAAGATAACGAATAAGCATAAAATTTGACAATATCATACAAAGGCCTGTTGAAACATTGGCTGTGTTTAATTGGCGATTCGAAAACTTAACTATGTCCGCCTATAAAGGGGCAACAGATATTGGGCTACGTTAGTGTTGCGTCATACATAGGAGCCATACGAATCGACTGTAACAGAGCGGATAAAAGTGTCGAAAGAAGCTAAGGCGGCCAGAAGCAGTATAATTTGTAGCAGATCACCAAACGCGTACCAAACTGTCTTCTACAATTAGCGTTGGGTTGCAACAGTGGCCAATGGAGCTTGAGGCCATGGCTCCCATAGACACGTCAATGGTGGACGACGCCTTTATTCCATTATCACTCCAGTTGTCGGCAGGAAAATAGTAAACAATTGCAACAGGTTATGGTGATTTCCGCAATGTGATGTGTTATACTTGTGGGACGCTATGACATTTACAGTTAAATTGCCGCACCAGACGAATTGTAAAAGATTGTATTTAGATATCGTTTGCTGATACAGTTTTTTTAATAAAAGGTCGATTCGGCTTGACGGCCTTCGTGTTTTTATCCGTGGTGTCCCGTCGCTGACTTCCGCAATCTCCGGAAATACTTAATGTGGAATGAAATATCTATGCCGCCTTTGCCTAGTGCTGTATTTGACAAATATTGTTACGATACATTTGGCGGTTGTGTAAGCAATATTCGCCAAGCACACTGACAACTATGGGAAAGCTTTAATAATCCCCTGATCACAACCAAGACAAACTCTCTGATTGCACGTTTGCTTGTCTATCATTATAAGTAACATGAGAGGGTTGAGAACTTGACTGCCGTTTTTTTTATGTCAGTGGATAGAACCTATGATTTTATTTGATCATATTTACCGGCGTATATGAAGAGCTAGCGCACTTGGATTCCCCTCGCAGTTCGACAACCGTCGTCAACTGTAAACTGCTCAGAATCGAAGCTTAATCTGTCCATATATCGTTGTTCTCACTATGCGCCCTTGTTTCTGCTTTTTTTCGGCTTCATTTTATGACATCATTCGCATGGAAGAGGACATCGTAGATTGGAAATGAAAACATTTGCGAGTCTTATCCGGCGAATGTATCATTATTGTGTCGATCTCTACACCAGATGTTTCACGAAAGATTCGTTGACAAAGTCATACCATTCAAACCAGCTATACATTAAACTTAATATTGGCAATGTTACTTCAAATAATGAAATTGGATGATGCTATCGCTTAACATATCTTGGTAACGTTATAACCCCTCTACCCCGAATTGTGTTATCGCAAAAGAGGTTTTCATCCTCAATAAGTTAGGTCATGTGATGAATATATGCATATCTAGCATAATATGTGTATGGAGCAAGACCATTTACATGTTGGTTGTTGCTGCGTCTTGATGTTCAGCAATGAAATCATCGCGTTCCAACATGTCGTTTGGCTCAATGATCATCTGTTGCTAAAGAGTACTTAGGCTAATTGGGCTGCTGTCCAATCTTTAATAGCCAAGGACGCATCTGTTAGATACCGGGTTGAGGTAGGTGCCCTGCCCAAACTCTGGCCACAAAAACATCAAAAGTACAGTATGCGTTATGCGTAATAGTTTTTAAACAATATCATTTACACACAATTAGAACAATTAAACCGAAGATTAAAATATCTGGTCTCGTCCAATATTATGTTTTATTAGTTTCCGTAAAAATAAGGGACATCTTTATTTTTAAAAATCAACACAATTGAGTTTTGGTTTTTAATTTGTTACTTAGGTATTCGCTGTCACATCTGATACAACAGAAGAAAACAACCAATCGCACGAATATGACGAACAATAAAAACACTACTTCTAATTATAGCACTACAATAGTTTATATAGTGTGTAACAACTAAACTGTGGAATAAAATAAAACGTATACAACAGTATGATGATAGATTAAGAAAAGTGCACACA
Organism: Cryptochiton stelleri; assembly: GCA_031471745.1. Classification (NCBI taxonomy): domain Eukaryota; kingdom Metazoa; phylum Mollusca; class Polyplacophora; order Chitonida; family Mopaliidae; genus Cryptochiton; species Cryptochiton stelleri. Next base: position 5,440 of record JAUELC010284245.1, read on the forward strand.
TGGTGACAAGATGACAATTCTGCAATATAAAAGGGAGCATCTTAAATACCAAATTCATTACAAGTTGTACAAAGAAGTATTGCCATTTAATCTCTGTTTTCCAGCCAAAGGCGTTGCCAGTGTTCGTATGGAGTCTAGGTAAATGTATATTCACCTCATGTTTACACTTAAAGTCACATTGAACAACGGTAATATCCAACACTTAATATATACTTTCACAAACAAGCATACTTTCGAAAACCTTTTAAGTCTGGAATATCAATTTCTCTAATAGTACTATAGGACAATATTATTTATCTAGTATATTTACAAATGTGATCACTTTAAATGTAACTATAATAAAATTCGTAACAAAGCATAATTGTCAATAGATAATAAAGCACTCAAAATAAAGATTCTCTATAAAATATGTTACATATAACCATAACTTAGCGCTTTTATGTACAGATTGCAACGCATATAAAAGTACACACATGCTCGTATGTGACGTATTCACACTTATGATTTGAATATGTATTAAACAAACTGGCATAACATTAATTGCATATTACTTCGCGAAAAGTTAACAGTATATCTATAAATATGGTAGTGATTTTGGAAGCGCTGTAATGTTTAATGCTGATATATAACTATTCATAAAGACCATTCATTGTCTAACCTAGATGCGATTACGTATCGTGTTTGGACTGCTTATATAAGCTGTAACAGATATGATGTTGTCGGGACTGAAAACTAAGTACCAACACAACAATGAAAGCCTACCCCTACAATGTATCTGTACCTCTACCCTGGAATGATGTTTCAATCGTTTGGCTTTATGTCTTGCCATTCTGTAAACCATTTTTAGTCTTTGACTAATATTCCAAGTTATTGTTGATTTCATAAAACAAACGTCATATTATACGTTGGCGGACAATTTGTAAACCTATCATACATCTATCACTGAAACCGCCATTTTCGTACAAAACATCGATCAGGTAGGGTTGAGAAATTCGAAATTTTAACGTAAATATGCATGGTTGGTGCAGATTTTATGTATCGCACCAGACCAAAAGTGCTGGAGTTGCTTAAGCCGAGGTGACAGGACTACAATCAGTTATGGTTAAAGATTGAAAGACGACACAAGGTGTGTCCCTTATATTGGGGGGTTAACAGGGAGTCCAGCATCAGAGCTATGTCTGATCATGAATCAAAGTGCTGAAGTGTTCTGATACACACAAGATAGTCCCTGATGACCATTGGCTGGTGGTAAACCAGATGAGTCCATTGTCAGTGAATCATAGCATGGCCCTGTAAGCAGAATTATAATTAATGATATTTAAGGCTAATAGTTATTTGCTCACATCTTCCAATTGTTGCGAAAAGTAATCCGCTCCCTGTTATTTAAAAATAATTATCCACATCAATAGTGACCTACCATGCAAAGCAAGGATGTTTTAGGAATAGTGTCATGTTAGTATTATATGTATGGATACCTGCATAACAAAGGAATGCGACGTTTCGGTGTTGGTACTTTACACCGGTTACTTGAAATCTGTGTGAGTAACACCGAAACTTCGTTTTAATAATCTCAGAAGTTGTTAATACATAAGTATATTTGTCTGTTATTGAACAACCAACTTATTAATGACACTTAACGAAGATACTTGCACGTCAATATACAAAACAAGAATCCGGTGGAGGCAAGCACATTTTCTCTTCGTTTGTTAAAATATATATGCCAGAACCAGGCTTTCGGATTTACTCAATCAAAAACCAATTGTGCGTAATATGTAGATAAAAAAAATGCTACTTTAGTGTCCCTGTGTCAATGCTTTATGTTGAGAGAGAAACGCAGTGTTCACTGGATGAGAGTTCGGGAAGCATTATATCGTGAGTCTCCGTAGCTCAGTCTGTATAGTGTTGTGCCTGTTTCCCACAGGTCCCGTGTTCGAATCCCGGTTGAGGCAAGCAATTTTTTCTCTCTTTATTTATAAAAAAATATATATTTAGAGCGATGACAACTTTTATACAAATTGTCTTAATTTATGAAGATGTTTATCATACAGTTGTGTCAACGTTCCGACTAATATAAAACCAACATGTATAACAGATGATAAAAAAAATATATATTACTTGTTTTACCTGTTGATTGTCTAGCATTTAGCCCTTCGTAATTTCCTACAAAAATAGAGAATAACTGATTAAATATTAAGCTTTTTAAATTAAACTAAAATTAATCATTGCTTGTTTTTTTCGGAGCTGAGACAATTTCAGTAGTCAGATACAAAATCGTCATTAGGCGTTTACTAATACTTTTTTATGATGTAACATAGCTAATCTTAAAATAAAAAAAAACACTGTTTACGATGACGGTCACATTTCACGAGGGTAGGGGCCTACAACATTAATAGCTGTCTGCGTTATCATAAAATAGTTGATTAGATGTGATAAAAAAAACTTACCAACGTCATGGCTTTCCACGATTTCATAATTACCTGAAATAAACGAACAGTTCCTGCATTTATGCAATTATATATACATTTCTTTACCTGTTGATTGTCTATCATTTAGTCCTTCGTAATGTGCTACAAAAATAGAGAACGACTTATTAAATATCAAACGTTCTAAATTGAACTTAAATTAATCGTTGTTGTTTTGTTTGGAGCTGAGACAGTTTCAGTAGTCAGATACAAATTCGTCATGAAGCGTTTAATGATACTATTTATGATGTATAATAGTTAATCACAAAACAAGGAAACATTTCATGAGGGTACAAAATAAATCACAGTTTGCTTAATCATAAAAAGTTGATTGTATGTGATACAAAAACTTACCAACGTCAGGGATATCAACGTTTTGATAATTACCTGAAATAAACGAATAGTTCATGCATTTATCACGGCAAGTTATAAGAGAGCAAATATTAAATCACAAGCATTTCCTGATAATATTATTATAATATTATAGTATGGACATGGTATCACAATTATCCATACGCTTTCTTATCATTAAAATTAGATAATGTGGTTATATCTAACTTCACTTTCTGATAACCAATGCCTGTAGATTACATTACTATGACGAATGAGATTTGTTTATGGATAACAACTTCTTCAGCCACTCATCGCCGTTGAGCCACAGATACGGATATCTCTTCTTCGTATCCCCATTGTTAGGTTGTTGAAAACACTAGTAACTCCGTAATAAGGAAAAATACGAGAAATTATCAGTTGTGTCACACTACAACAGTACTTGAAAAGATAACAGCATCTTCTGCAATATAAAGAATAATAAAGTACTGATTGACATGTCGGGTATTTTTGCATGCAACCTAGCAGTTACTATGTTCTACAAAATGACATGAATCGCAAACACATTGTTGCGTATTGGACTGTGCTTTATTACCAGAGCGGAGATTTACATAACGTATAGAGACAATGCTTCAGCGAATCACATACTATTTCATGCACTAATGGATTCTTCTTACTGACATATTACTTAAATGTACTATAATGAACTAGTCCCATGCCACTTTACTCTACTGAGGCTATTCTTACCGTCTCTCGTCGTATGTATCGATTCTTTTCCTGGTGGAGATGGAAGTGTATCCCTGTCAAAACAGATGCTATAAATAATAACTGAAAATTGTTAATATCCGTTGTATGACAAAATGTTAATTACGCATATAAAATTGACATTGGAGAAAACATCATAATGTATTAAAAGTCTATTAATTATGGCGACATTTTTTACATATGCATGTACATACGTAGATTTAAATTAATTGCACTACGGTTGGATATAAAAATATACGACGCTGAGTCATAAACATCAATTAAACGATTATATTATTAACATAATAGGCAACATAACAGATTCATAATCGTTATGTACGTCACACCACACCAACACAGTCATGTCTGATAACTAATGAAATGGTAACAATTTATAAAATGGCGTTTGGCTGTCCTCTATTCATATATTGTTTAAGAATATATTCTAGTATAAAAGCCATTGAAGAGAACAAGAGGAATTCTTGTCCGAATTAACTGGGAGATAACAAATTTTTTTGTCGTGATTGCTGCATGGGGCAGGATGATTAAAGAGTGATTATTCGCTTATAGCACATCAAACCAAAAATAGCGAATTAGAGATATAGTTTATGTGATATGATTTAGTATCACTTGAAGTAAACTATCTCTGACTATCAAAAAGTTATCATTGAGAGAGGGTATAAACATACTTATCCTCGTCGCCATGGACGTGCTATTGTTGATTGAAATCAAAACTTACGATATATCATTGGTGTGCAATTCAAACTGTCTCAAAAGTTTCACATAAATTCAATGTATTCATAGAATGTATGAATCTTTTAAACTTTTGTGAGTGTTTAATGGAGTTTGAGCTTGACAATATTAAAACCCGAAAGCACCCAAACCATATAGTATTGCCCATGAGCGTCCCCTTTTCCACCCAGTTCCGCTGAAAACGGCCAAGCCAGGCAGTTCAAAAATACTCCCGACCGATGTAACGTATAAACGTTTTCCGCTATGTCAGATTTGATGAATCACTACGATAATTTTCCGTGCATCCTACCTGTCTCTCGTTACAGTACCACCAGCACCTGAAATATACGAACAAAAAAAATACATTGACCTACTACTTTCGTTTCAATTCGATCATGTCTGACATTACCATCTTATGTAATATAACAATTATACAATAATTAAAATATGTTATATAACACAGAAAGGTTATTTTCACTCTGTGAACTTTTTGGGACGACAATTGGACATCAGAACTTCACAAAGTAGTAAGTAAATAGTTGCTGGTTGAGTTAATTCTGCTCTAAAGTACAGCACGGCTAATCGCTCCACTTCCCGAAAAGGTGAGAAGTGGTTAAAACGAAAATTGCACTATCACTGACTACAATAGAGACACCAACGACAACCGTTATTGTTTATAATTTTACAACTTCACAGCGTTAACAGACCACAGTTGACAACAACAAATATTTGTTCAGTATATATATTTTGAACAACGCTTTCTTCATCAAACACAAAACACAAATCTACATATCAAACTACATTTAATCAGACACGTTACAAATTAAAGGTTTTAGTGCTTAAAAGAATGTATCTGTTTAGAGACAACTAAAATGTAAAATATCGTTAACATACGTAACGACAAAATGGTTCAGGAGAAGAAACTCAACCAATCGTCCTTGGTCTGTGTGTTTAAAAGACGTATTAATATTTATAAAGGAAAGCTTTTAGATCTTAAAAATATTTCTTTATAATGAAAAGAAATGTCACTTTAAAAGAAACTACAATTGAAACATGGTTCACCTGATGGGGACAAAAGGTTTCTTCGACGAACAACCCAGAATAGAACTCCAACCAAACCGACAAGGGCTACTCCCACCACAATTCCAACTCCGATTCCTGCTCCTGTTATCTCCGACCCCGAATTTCCATTACCTGTTGAGGGCAAAGAAAACTTTAATTTGAGTGGATCGATTCTCAACAGCATATTTGTACTAGATTTAATGGACTGGGTAAATTTTTAAGTATAATTTAAATGACACAAAATAAAAACATAGGCCTACAATAAACAAATAAATAGGAAGCTGACTGAAAATAAGAAATAACATTGAAGTATTTAAAACATTTTAACAATCAACTGTTTTGGGGATAATTATGTCAATCAACTAACTAATAATCAGCAACAACTTTTAGCATTAAAAGTGGCTATTCGGCAGACCAAATGAAGTGTCCGGAGTTTTTTAGTCACTTAACTTTGAGAGTTCCCAAAAGCAACAGTGAAAGATCACTTGCTAGCTCTATATTTCACAATTATGTGTTACTGTTTTGTTATCCGGAATCTAATTAGTAATACTGACTCGTGTTTCACAGATAAGCAGTTAAAAGAATAATATGGAACTTCAATAGAAATACAGAACTTACCGTCAACAGTACAGTTCGTTGTTGCGAATTCTGACAAGGCGATATCTGTGTTAGGTTGTACTCTGAACTCATAAAGTACTCCAGTCTGGAGACCTGTCAATATTTTCTTGACAAATTTTCCCTGACCAGGATTTCTCACAAGTGTTCCTTCCCATTCCTTCTGAGATTCTCTACTCTCTAACTTGTAGTATTCAACAATAGTTTTGCTGATCCCAGACGGCCAGATCAACACAGCCTCTTCATTTCTGCATGATATTGCCTCAACTTCTTGTGGAAGAATTTGTCCTTCTTCAAAGTAAATAAAATGCCCTCGTATAGTATTCAACAACTGTTTTAACTTCTTGTGGAAGAATTTGTCTTTCTTAAAAATAAATAAAATGCCATCTTGCCAAGTAACCATCGATGGAAACTTTTGGTACTATTGATACAGGAAATGTCGAACTGTCTTTGTCTTTATGATTAGGACATTTTATACGCTGATTCTGAAGGACTTACCGATTATATCTACCGGAATATCCTGGTAGCTGGATCCTAAACTGTTTCTGGCTGTTATTTTATACACTCCTGAATCGCTGGCTCCAGCCGACGGAATATCAACCTGAGAAGATATATGATACTGAATGACCTGGTTCATATGTTTTATGTATTTCTTATCAACGGCATTCCCATTCCTGGTCCACATTATCTCAGGCACTGGCTTTGACAGAATTTCACAAATCAAGATGATATGTTGGCCTTCAAACAACTTAAATTGAGATCTATCGCAGCGAATTTGTGGTCTATCTGCGGATAAAACGAAGAACACATTTTGTCACAAATAAAGCATTTTGGTTTCACCATATAGACAAAATATTACTTGAAGATCTTTGTAGAAATGGGTTCACATAAAGAGCGGGCAATATATTTTCGATATATACGAGAAACACTATTGGGGATGAGTTGAACACAAAGCACAATATATAAATGAAATAACAAGTGTTTAATTGTTTGATAATGAACGCTACATTTAGTTATGTCATTCACATGACGGCGGTATCTCTTTGTGAAGTCCATGTTGCTGATTTACTTGAGAATCGATACTCACCCTGTCCAATACACCACGAGGTCACAATATGGAGCAGGCGGTTGGAGGGAGCTTCATGTTGGCCAAGTGCTTTCATAACTAAGGGGCAACACGAGGCTGTTGTGGCGTCCTTTTATGTCCTGTGATTGTCTTTTTTCTTGTCATTGTTTGTTGCCAGTGGCGTCGGGGTTGTTTCTCTCACCCCTTTGGCTGGCACGCCGTCATATAAGGGAAATAACTTTAAGTATGACATTAAACCCCAATCAAACAAACACAGTATGGAACCTTTGATAATTACGTTTTAAGCTTGGCGCCAAGTTGCCCCATTGTATAGTTTATGTCTGCCTTATCTCGGGCCCAGGTCACGACCTATGAAACCAGCTTTTAATAATTACTTTCACATTTTTCTGAACACTTGTAAACTATTTTGTTTTCACTGTTTTCCTACCAACATGCCATGCTTCTACCGACTACCAGTTGTTTAAATTACCCACCCTTGTATATGATTTATACAATACATATCGTATTAATCAACTTACAACTGACATCTAAGATTAGCTCAGAACTAACAGGTGTTTTTTGTCCCTGTCTCTGTCCCTGACATCTGATAACATGACCATCCTGATATCGAGTAGGCCTCTCACTGTATAGTCCTGTAACAATGTACCCGTTATTGGGACCTACAGTTTGACTGACACTAAACATCTCTGGTTCTGATACAGGTGTGTTGTTGTTGTACATGGACATTATGGTGGCGGGGTTGGACTCTCCGCTGGTACAAGTTAATGTGACTGTTTTGTTCTCTGTGACAGTGACTTTATTCCCGGTAAGGCCTGTGTCTGGTGTGAGAGTCACGCTTTCAAGACCAACTTAAAACAAAACAGATATAGATATAGAAGATATAGCAATGTTAATTTACTGAAAATTGTCATCTTTCGCGAAATGTTTTAACTTGAGTATGTTTTTTTAAATTAAATTTTATAGTCAAGATATGTTTTAGATAAGCAGAGCAGTGTTTAATTCATATTTCAAGGAATGGATGCAGACCAGTTAGCCCTAGGGAGACGGGTCTGGCTAAATATTAAATTTTTTTTTCTTGATTCATATTGATTTTAATACTGCTAAAATGTAAATAATGCTTAGAACTTCTCGAATGTTTGGACAGAGCAACCGAGTCTAACATGTAATTGAAGCAACTAAAAGGAGTAATTTGTATCAATGCAAGTTCCGCTACTCTGTCAATAATTGTAAACTAACTTTCCAAATATAGAAAAAGTGTAACATTGTTGAGTGGCGTAAAAAGCAGTAGTTAGTTCTGTAGTGTAAGTTTATAGTTATATAAGTCGCATTATAACATCATCTGTAATTCGTTGTAATAAAGTTAAGTAATCTTGAACACAGACGAAAACACATTTAAATCCCAGTTCGATTCACAATTATAAATAGGTATTATTAATAAGAATTAAATTATTTTTTACGAGGTAATTTAGGTAATGTACAAATAAAGCTTAGAAATATTTATAAAATAGCTCAATACAAACTATTCAAAAGACGCGCACTCATTTAAACTAATTCTCAGTGAACAAATGAACAATTACAGAACAGATGTATAAAACACTAGCTAATGAATCCCTGAAATAGACCTTTAGAATTCAATACCCAGACAATTTTTTATTTCTGACGGAAAGTCCACTCAAATTCCATGCCTGACGTCATGTGCCCACTTGTTTGTGTAAGCTGGATAGGTTCCCTCAGACTACCATTATAACTAACCAACTTTGTCAAATTGCTTTTGACCGAAATCAACTTATCCAAATATATATTTAATGTCAAACATTGTCAGTATCAGGTACTGAGTAGATATCAACAGGGAACGAATAATTCAAATTTGACAATACAACATTACGCAATCTTATTGCATCGGATATAAGTATTTATTGTATGTCCAGCAACCATCGTCCACACGGGGACACATACTTTGGAATTTGGTTTACGTTTTACGTAAGCATGTTTCTCCTCTGACAATTATTGTATAATACAGAAGCAGTGTAATTCCGAAGATAGAAACTTCATATTTGCTCGACGTTTCGAAACCTTTTTTGTTATCAGTGTATGGTGAATCAATAAAGAGGAGATACTTTGAGCAAATATTAATGTCTGTCTTCGAAATTATACTACTTGTGGTATATACGTAAAATTAAATAACGATTTCGCAATGCATTTTTTTTTTATATATTCGTCGTCCAGCCAATGCTAAAAGCTGGTAGGAGTTCCTGAACAATACTTTGTTTTACATCAATCGGGTAACTTGGCATTAATACTATTCTGTAATCACCGATCGAAACAGCATTACATCTAATACGATATATAAACCTGCGCACAACTGCGTCGTGATTAACGGCACCTCGTGTATCCCCGTGTATCCATACAACATTTTGTATAAGTGTGTAAGTATTTGTGTGATTTGTTTTTACACCATACGCAAGGGCTTTACTTAATTAGTTTAGTGAATAAAAGTGTCAGGGTTTTTTTTTAAATTACCAAAATTGCTCCCATAATAAATGATAAAAAATAGTATTTATTTGAAAACATGTTTACTGCGATGACGGTTTTTGGTATGTGAGTAACGATGGTAACGGCATTAACATTATCATATATTGCATCTTGATAATTCTGTTTCACAACCCTGGCAATGTGGGAGCTAACGGGTTTTTTCCCTTGGATTCGACTATAATGCTCAGGCCTGTTATACGTTTAATATATTTTGTAAATGATTTTAAAATAATATCAAAGTGCAAAAAATTAGCAATGGAATAAGTTGGAAAGATATGAACTACAAGTCAAAGTGTTTAAATCTATATAGTTTGTTAGTCTCGTTATATAGGAATATCCAAAGCTTGTACCTAAAATGTCTATACTTCACCTGCAAATACCTATTGGAGCTTTTAAAAAGAACAAATCTCGGAAGGACTTACTGGTTAAGGCTACGATTCCTTCTATCTCAGATAACTCATAATTCGTATTGTCCTTAGTGGGTTGTAATTATACTGTTTTTGTTTGTGTAGGTGTCATTATCATATTACTATTAATATTATTATAATAGTATAATGGTCAACATATTTGAACCAATTATCTGTGAATGGGTTACATGCTTGTAATATGTTATATATCCTACCAATAACTTCATAAAAATAGTTATTGTCTTTTCGCGAGACGCTAATAGGTTACCCATTACAACTCGAGACTAAGATCAATTCAGAAACTTGTCTCTGAGAGATTATCTACAACATGAGAAAATTCATCGGTTTTAATTAGTCGACATCCCTGTGCCAGTATGATTTATCTTTGAAAATACATACACGTAACCTTGAATGTGACTGTCTTATTGTCTCTCCATCCTGTCAGAGACCCGTCCTGATTCCCCTGACACACACAGGTCGTCCCGTTCAGTGATGGTGTGGCGGTCAGACTTATCGATAGTCTGCCGTCGTTATTAGTAACCCTGTTTCCACAGACCAAGGACCAGGTAAGTGTTGGACGGGGATTCCCCACACCTACATCACAAGACAGGGAGATTATTTGGCCGAACTCCACGCCATCCACAGTCACATAACATGTCAGACTGAGACCATGAGGAGGAGGATCTGTAATATTAAGTTAACATTGATTAGCAACTT
>JAUELC010284355.1:0-16124 GCA_031471745.1 Cryptochiton stelleri
GTCAATCCGGGCCTGTAGACTAGGGCTGAATAACTATGGGCCCCATGTGGGGGGAATCTGGGGCGATATGGGCCCATATACCCGTCATTTCCCCACATGGGCCCCATGTGACCATGCTGTCTGGGATTATTACCTGCATGACAAACTGCCCATATCGATTCAATAACGGTATATATAGATGTTTATGTGAACCTGCGGGATATCAGGTGATGTAAAAAAAATATAAATTATATATATTACCCTATATAAAGCTTAAATATGTTAAATAAGTAAATGACGAATGTCCATTCGTGTAATCTAAGAATTGACATTCAGCCTATATACAGACGACGGATTACCCCATATTTATGAATTAAAATATTCGACTTGTTATGAATAGGATCTTATTAATAGAGAAAGCCTAAAGCGTTGTATCCATAATAGTTTACTCCTACTATCGATAAAGTCAGACAATACACGGTAAAGTGGGGTAACTTGTATCCATTCAGAACGAAGCTCTGATGTAATAGATATTTCGTTATTGTAACATGTTGTGGTAATAAGATGATGTTAAACAGCAAAACAAAAACTGCGTGCATAACGACCTTAGAAACCTATACCAATAACGTTCTTTCGCGTGGTGCTGTTAAAAAGAACACCCGATTGGTCTCATGGGCAGATTAAAGATTATATAATCCAATAATATTCAAGGTCGTCATGTTAATGTCCAATCTAAGGCATGACCCTTATTACATTTGATTACATCTAACCTTTAATATCTTTTTTTTTTATATCGTTAATGTGTCTGCCAAACGTTACTGCATTCCGGTATATCAAATCACTAGAGAATAGAGACGAATGCGAGTTCGATATTTGTTGTCTGCCAAGTATGATCGATCATATTAAAGACTCATATCGGAGAATTGATAACGACGTTGGTTCATTATAAAACAAACATAATATGTTATGCTTGTCTTCAATTTGATGGACTATTACAATTCGTACATTTATTTTATCTATGTGATCAATGGAATTAATTAAAGCTTTATATATTTTTCACAATTCATATTTATTCATCATTCTTTATGTTTATATTTTGTGTTATTTGTTCGCTTTTATCGTCGACAGATCCATTTATAAATACACGATTAACACGAAGCCTGCGATAGTCAAACGTACGCGCTAAAGTTTCAACGCGCCGTTAGGTACAGACTGTGTTGGATTTCTGCCTCGTTGGTTTGGCGCAGGAATCACAGGAAACAGTTGTTACCACTAGACTCGTGCAAATCCCTTCAACCTTGTCGCGAAGTTGTTGGTCTACCACCTCCATTTGTGCAAAGCATCAGCTTCTGCAAAGTGTTCGCTTTGAAGTTATGACCTGCACAATATACGCTATGGTGACCTCGACCCAATTACTTTGGGTATTATACTATAGATCATGACACAATGACCCTTGGTATAGGTCATGATACACATCAGGAAAATGTGTGCAAAGCATTAGCTTCAACACAGTTTTCGTTTTAAAGTTATAGCCTGGAAAAGGTATTAGCATTTTGGGCTATGGTGACCACGATCTTGACCCAATGACCTTGTGTATAAGTCATGACACACCTCCAAGCCATTAGGAACATTTCTACAAAGTATAACCTTCAGCAAAGTTTTCGATTTAAAGTTATGGCCTGGACAAGGTATTACCATTATGGGCTATGGTGACCTTGACCTTGGCCCAATGACCTTGGGTATAGATCATGACACACCCCTAGACTTAGTAACAATTGTGTAAAGCATAAGCTTCAACACAGTTTGTTTAAAAGTTATGACCTTGGTAAGGTATTTACATGTTGGGTTATGCTGACCTTGACCTTGGATCAATGACCATGGACATAGGACATGCCGCACACTCTAGATATAAGGAGCATTTGTGCAAAGCATAACTTTCAGCAAGGTGTTTGTTTTAAAATAATGGTCGGAAGATGTTCAAACTTTACTATTTGTTTTGGTTTTCTACTGTAATAGGCTACATTTAACGTCAAGGTGAAACTTTTTTCACCACCTTTCACCATAAGTATGGTGTAAAACAGCAACCTCATCTGCAGCATGACTCTTCGATAATACATGTCATTCAAAAGGCAACCATGGGCCACGTAGAAAACTATTCTACTCCGAAATATTATATACATATATAATCGGCCTTGCTCACTTGGTGCATATTTCGCCTGAAAAAAATACAACCAACACATTAAAATATATTGATAAAAATATATATTACGTCTGCATTGTAACGTTTTGATTAAATAAACAAGTTAAATTTATAGCGTGTGCTTGGCCGTCACCGAAGTTTTTACACTATAAGAAAATGTGGTTCTGAAATGGTTCTTCAAATATCGAGAAGGTTCTTCGAATAACCTTTTTGATGGTAAATGGTTCTTCGGCGACAACCACCGACCCAAAGGGTTCTTCGGGCGTATCTAAAACGAGTCTGCTTAAGTCACGAGGTGATTTGCAGTCCCGCGTCTCCGTCTTATTGTGCTTGTCGATTTTTTAAATTTCATTATAATTTTAATTTATTCTACCATCCAGTCGAGTAGGTTTGTTCGTCTAAGTGTACTACACTCGATATAAGTTTCAAAGAAACGTATCGTTAACTGTTTGATGGTTATATGATATATGGATTGATGTTGGATTGATAGATGGATCGGTGACGATAGGACTTGATCGTTGAGGCGGTTTGCACCAATAATACAATGCAAAATTTGTTACCGAAGTTCAACGATCTGTTGATCAGTTTCGCTTTACACCCTAAGGGACATGAATTGCAATGAATAAAGCAGAAATAAATTTATCAAGTGGAGTAAGGTTCTTTGTGACATTAAAAATAATCTTTAAAAGAAGAACCTTTAAAGGTTCGCTATATGATCCGCTCCGAAGAACCTTTAATGGTTCTATTCAGAAATTGTTTTTGTTAGAGGGTAGGATTGATGGTACATGTCAGACATGTTTAGACACTGGCAAATCGCTAAGCGGCATGGTTGGTCGCTAAGCGGTTTATCTCGCTGTGGACAATCTCCTTCTGCTGACCACACCTGAGGTTAAACGCTGTCTGTTATTTGACTATATTGTATTTTTAAAGATATATAGTTGTAAATAAACGTCACGTATTATTATTAGATTTCTGTGATGAGATATTTAAAAAAAAATATAAATATATCGTTGTTTATTTACAGTCAAAACAATGCTTGCAGAACAATCACGTACTATGAGTTTTACATTTTTTGACTTGTTGTACTTGCCGTTTCTGGATAAAACACTTAACACATGAGTGTAATTGTGTAACCCAGTAAACAATGTACATTACCGTAGCAAAGAACAGGCATTCAACAAGAATGTGTCTGGTGTAGTCACAAATTCTCAACAAATTAAGTAAATCATGTTATATTGAATTTAAAGAGCATAACTACATTGTTGTCGACAATGGGATTTCTGATCATGTTGGGAACTGAGAAAACCCAGAACTGTGTTGTATGAAGCATCTTCCTGATGTTATCTGAAAATAATAGATCAACTGTTTACCCAGTAAACCATTGTAATATCCGGTCCCAGAGTTCAGTTCCCAGTCAACAGCACTTAGAAGGAATCAACATATTGACGTAAGTTGATGTATGGCTTGATAAGCAGCACGCATATACAATCAGCCAGTGTGCCTTATTAGTGAGAAATACATGTATGTAACCTCGCTTACTCTTATATACGAAGTCCCCGAAAAGGAAATCTAATTTGTTAGTGTTACATGTACCTGCATGATCAAACTGCCCATATGTATTGAATAACACCATATGTGGATGTTTAACAGAACCTTGGAGATATCAAGTGAAGTGAACACTCCTCAGCTATATATTGATTGATTGGTGTTAAACGCCGTATTCAAGGGTATTTTACTTATATGTCGGCGGCGCACTCCTACAGTTAATAGGCACACTAACACAGACCATATGTTGTAACTTAATGTTCCCCCATCGTTAAGTGAATACAGCAGAACGTGCTGCCCTTACTTAGCCAGAGAGCCTGTATATATATATATCCTCCGTAGCTCAGTCGGTAGAGTGTTGGGCCTGTAGCCCAAATATCTTGGGTTGAAATCCTGGTGGAGGCAAGCAAATTTGTCATTTATAAAAAACAATATATGTATATATTACCCGATATAAAGCTTACAAGTGTTTGAGGATTCTAGACAAAAATGGCGAATGTCCACTCGTCAAATCTAATAATTCACATTTTTACTTTATACAGACGACGAATGTTAAGGACATTCGTCGTCTGTATAAAGTATAAATGTAAAAATGTAAATGTATTAAACCAGATAAATAGATCTATGATTACACAATGTTGTTATACGAATCAAAGCATTTACGTAATAGGTATGAACTAAGCAATAGGCAGTCTAAAGCGTTGCATTCACGGCGGTTTACTCATAATATCGATATAGTTAGACACCAAACGAATCCATTCAGAACGAAGTTCTGAATTGAGTAATCTTACATATTGTAGAATGTTGTGGTAACTAGATGATCCTAAAAAAAAAGAAACGAAAACTGCACCGATTACTTTCTTTTCCCTGATGCTGTTATAAAGAATACCTGGATTGCTCTCATGGACAGATTACATATTTTCTACTGTGACAGTCCAATAATATTCAAGGTCGTCATAGTATTGTCTAATCTAAGGCATTAGATGCTATTAACATTGGCTATATCTAACCTGTAATATCGAAACTGTCAATATGTCTGCCAAACGCTATTACATTCGGGCATTTAGAATCAATAGAGACTGGTGCGAGTTCGATATCTGTTCTGTCTGTAAAGTATGATCCATTATATTAAAGACTCTATATTGGAGATTCGTTACCGACGGTGGTTCCTTACAAACTAAACATCATATATTATGGTTGTCTTGAATTGGATGGACTATTTCAATTCGTGCATTTCATTATCTTTGTGATCAATCAAAATCATGAAAAATGTATATACTTTTCACAACCTATAATTATCCATCATTGTTTATGTTTATATTTTATGATAGCAGCCTGGTATTCATTCGCTTTTATCGTCGAAGGAAACTCTTTAAATAATTTATAAATACACCGAATGAAGGCGACTCATATGTTGGCGGACATTTACAAGACAATACAATAGTGTGTTATAATATGACTGTCATTAACACGTCTATCTGTACGTCTGGCGGTGTTGTTATCCCGAGATGTAGACGTCATGTGATAGGGGATTAAGACCAATGCGTCCTGTGTAAAATAAGATATCACGGTAATGAAATAGTATGGCAATTCAGTGTGTCACAAGTTCTGTCTAAATTAACTTGGAATACAATCGTTAACTCTGCAAGATCTGCCACAGTTCAGCCAGTGACAAGTGGAATATTTGTATCGTCCATCCTACCAAGACAACAAACCACGGTGTTTCCCCGCATCGAACAATACAGCCATACAGCGCCCATGGTGTGTGAATGAAAGGGCAAATTACAGCAATTTGTTAACGCATTATTGAGAAACGGTTTTGGGTCATTTGCACATTAGTTTTTTTAAATAAAAAGTAGACGTGCCAAACGCGTGAAGACTGCGATAATCTAAACTAAAGTACGCGCTGAAGTCCCAACGCGCTGTTAGGCACAGATTGGGTTGGGTTCCTGCTTCGTTTGCTGGGTGCAGGCATCACAGAAGAAAACAATCACTAGACTGGTGCAAATCCCTACACCCTTGTCGCGTTTTGTGCCAAGGTGTATTTTTATATCTAAAAAAGGACTCTCAATGGAATTATTGTTTTCATTGGTTATATGTTGTTCTATCTAAACGTTTCATTTGCTCTTTTAACATCATGTTGGCTTTTTATTACCAGTATGCAATACACATTTCTGGATCAACAGGTTTTTATTCTGACGTTCAAGGTTACAAGGGAGACGATACAACACGTTTAACATTTACAGATTTATTTCCTACTGCCTTCGACCGAAACTCAAATATCGTTTAAAGCATTTATATTTCTAGATTCATTGGAAAGGTCTCAGTTATTGTCAGATTTATCACAGATACTGCCATCGTTAGACAATGCGTACTTTTTGTGACGAATTTAATTTCCACCAGGTCTTAGTCGTGATTGATACCGTAGTCTAGCAGATTTAAAATCAAACCATAACAAGAATGTCAAAGTATAATTGGACAGCGCCCTTTGAAAAGCGTCAATAACTAATAACATTGACATGTCAGTAACAATCATTTATTCACTATCATAGATTAAAATAATTTGTAGTCGGTTAAGATTGGCAATGTGGAATCCGTTACGGTTTATCTGATTCATTTAAGAAAGGTATGGAATAGAATAACTGTATACATCCGACAAGCATCATTTAACATATCCTTCGTATATCAGTTATTACATGATACTTCACGGGCAAAACGTGAATGCATCTTGACGTCGAAATGAAGTAATGTCTATCACTGAACAGTTATGCCCAAACACAACGCATGATACCACATGCAATAAAAAATCACGGTACAGATGCCATACTTTGAAAGTCAGCAAATCTCGATCCCGATGAACGTATCCAATGCGACATCGCGTTGCAGCCACATGGTCTCGATAAATTTCATAGGCGTAAAAATTGGGGTCAACGGTAGATTGAATTTTAGAGAGTTTAGTCTGGACTACTGGTCCCTTGCACCATGTCATAGTTTAAATAAATATTTAGAAATGCTGGGTGTAGGGTCTTGACGGTATATTTTGGATGAGCAACGGTTTTGTTGATGGCTCCGTGTTATTTATGATGGACCTCTTACATCGATTAAGGCATCTTAAATATCGAAACATTTTTTAAAAAATTTAAACTCAGTTTAACACAGTCGAACATGTATTACATGAAAACGGATTTTCAGTAATACAGTATTTCGTATTCTATTTTATGCTCTTTTACTGGTATAATACATTATTTTTGCTTTGTATGACTTACTCATCTTGTAAGTGACGATACGGATTTATAAGTATAGGTCTTGGACGTCACTGAGACTTGATTGAGGATAGTCATGTGGAACAGTAGTTGGAGATTCAACTGAATATAGCTTGATTATGTTGAGCTGTGCTAGATAACTTTACTCAAGTTGTTGAATAAGGCAATAATCATTTGCGAATCGCTGAAACGTTATTCCTGGCCATGGAAGCTTTATTACATTTGGAATAAACAGTGCTCTACATGAGACCGGTTGTATTCCGTGCGAGTTGTCACCCACAATGCTTTATTACAAAACAAAACATAAAACTGGATATATTACTTTTTTTCGGGCATACAATTATCGTCGTAATCTATGATGTAATATCATTTAACATTATTTATCATTCATCATGTTCGTATTTTATGAAAACGTCATCCAGTCGTTCTTCGATATTCTGTGTATGACCTTCGTAAATGATGATATAAATGCATTACATGTAGACGATCATTTCGTAAACGGAAATGTATGAGACGAAGAAATAATGTGTTATCACTTGAGTACCAGCAACTTTCTGTATGTCTGACTGTGTTGTTAACTTGTCCAAGGATGTTGCAGGGCTTGTGTAATTGTGCCCTGCGTACAAATGGTCCAAATAAGTAGGAGATTCAGTTTAATAAATAGTATAGCAAATCACCATGTCATCTGTCCAAATCAACATATAAAGCAGCCAGTTAACTGCCCTAGGTCTATCACAGTTCCGTCGCTGCCTCGTGGAATATTAATTGTCCATCCTATCAAGATGACCCCATGGACAATACAGCCAGGCTGCGTCTAAGATGGGCGAATGAGGCTCGAACTTTGATTTGAATATGTAACACAGCGTAGGAATCATGGCGACTGCATAGCTCTTTTGTTTTTGTTTTTTTATAGAAATTATTTAGGTCCACTCTACATTTTTGAAGACAAAGACGCTAAGTGTTTGCTAAAAAGTACATGTAGCTAATATACTTCTTCCCTCTGGATACTCAGAACTAACATAAATGAGCATTGTCTCTCAATAACGATTCGATTTCTTTTTTCGTGAAAACTAATTTTTTTGTTTGTTATGGCGTTTCCTTTTGTTAACGTATAGTTTATTGATTCCAAGTGATGAATTGTATATTTTTCTCCGTTTTTCTCTTGACTTCATTAACACATTTAATATATAGTGAAAGTGCCTTACGAAACTATTCATATTTGTAGCGGTCGATACACACATTTCTAAAGGAATAGGTTAACGTAACGGTTGTTGTTAAATAGTTCCATCAGTCAACATGTTTTACTAACTGTACATTAATACTTTGAGCTACACTGTAAACATACGATCAAACCGACCCGTGCGAAAACATACATTTATTATGACGATTTAGTTGATTTATTAATAAGAAGAAACCATAAAAATACCGTGAATATGAATAAATAGACTGTGTACAGCAGTTTCCATAAAAGACTGCCCTGAAAAGCGTTCATTATCTTTTTAGAGGTCAATTGGAACTTCGAAAGTATGGTGGACATGTCATGCTATATAGATAGTACCTCTATGAAATTAATCAATATTCAGTAAATATCCATACAAATGTCACAAAAAATACTACATCGCTTATTACACTAACTACGAACTAAAATGAAGGATTTTAGTGAATATTCATTCAATAATAGTTAATGTTATGGAGACACAAACGACGTGGCATGAAAAGTCCGGCAAACTTTTCAAGTACCAATTTGTTCTCTCGCAAGATTATGATCATTTTGCAGACACACATGACACTATTTTTTGGAAACTCATGTGAACAGTATCTCTACTCAGACGGACATTAGTTTTTACCAATTTTATTCCCGTTTAGACCCTAGAAATGTTGATGTTATGTATTATTTCACAAGTGGACATTTGCTACTGCTAATCTGTCTGATGTGTGCCCTTCATGTAATCCAATCACAAGTTTGCCCAAGGGAAAAAGTGAAACGTCAAATAACCACAATGCTGTTGAATATTAGGAATCCCTTTCTGTTTTTTTTTTTTCTCATCCCATGTTGGAAAATAATCCTGCTAGACGTCTCCGCAAACAAATAGTCGGTGCTTATTCATTCATTTCACTGGAATTTATTGAATATCAGACATCAGTACAATGTACTCTCAGACGGATTTACGCAACAATTGAATTGAGCATCCAGCTTTATTTTCACAAGACGCCCGAAACGAGGCGATATATCTGACATCTACGAATACGTCAACCGTACATTTGGAGACATCGGAAGATGGGGATAACATAGTAATAATCTGCACCAAATCACAGGATTTTGAAGGTCAGATCACTCAAGGGAAAAGAAGGTTCAACAAAGGATCAGCAGTGAGTCAGATTATTTTATTTTAAATTATGGTCTGACTCGCTTTTGCTTATACTTAAATTGCTTACAGGGCATGGTCAGAAATAGAATATTAATGTGATAATTATCGAACAAAATGTTTGTGCATCTTACCTGTAGTTGACATTCTACAATCACACTCATGAATGCTTCTGAATAGACGTCTCAACCAGCTAATTCAATAACTTAATATATTTCTAGATGAATAGATTTCAACACCAGCAGATTGAAAAATATATAACAAAATGAAGTCAATAATATCCACACGACTGGCCTTTGGAAGTTCAATTATGAATGTTATTATCACTAGCTTTTGAGGTCATATCACATTTTAATACTACGTGCGTTGTTATTGCAATGGCGGAACCACTTGGCTACAGTAGATCAATTGTATGGTGGACTTTTCGTGCCACATCGTTTGTGTCTCCAAAACATTAACCATTTTTCAATAAATATATTCACTAAAATCCTTCAGTATACCGTTGTCAGTGTAATAAGGGATTTACTATGTTTGCGGCATATTTTAAAGGATATTAATGCCTTTTGTTTGATTTGATAGAGGACCAACTTGGTATGATTTGTCCACAATACTTGTGAATTACCAATAAGCCTCTAACAAAGTAATGTGTGATTTCCACACACTCAGGATAGCATTTTTGGGAACTGCCGTATACAGTCTCTTTACAATACAATACATGCTTATAATACATGCAAATTAGAGCTCATTCGCTCGAACCATGAAATATCCTACAGCATGACGTTAAAACCCAAACAATCAATCAATCCAAGCAGCATAAAAACGATTCCAGCAACAGTTTGACAAACGTTGCTGACAGTTTCATCAATATGCCATTGACATCGACTACATTATCACCACAACTAAGATTAAAAAGATGGGATAGAGAATGTACAGTACAGACTAGAACTAACTTAACATCTGGACGCACCTAAAGCGCGCCGAATTCTGACGCAGCAAATAATGCAGGCGCCGGTTAGCGCGACTCACATGCGTCTGCTCTGCCGCTCCTTTTAAAGACAGACGCGATCATGGAACTAACAAAACGTGCCAACTCTACATGTAGAAGTGATATACTTTTCGTCACCACGCCTTTTTAAAAACGTATGGAGGCTATTTTGTTTTTATTTCAACGCGACTGAGACGCGTCAGGACGCGGACTGGCGCGATTCGTTTTAGGCGAATTTTTGTTTTTGTTCCAGTCGCGTTAAAGGTTAAGTTAGTTCTAGTCTGTACTGTAGATTCATCACTAGATGAACCGAGGTGATTTGTTTGTGTCAAAGCAATTTCGGAATAGTCCAATGACAGCGTGGTCGGCAATGCTAAGTTAAGACCTCTGGGCTAAGGACGGTACATTAACCATAGCCCTAAATCTCCCTTTGTTTAATAACTCAAAGACATGTCACACAGCAAATAGACATACCAGATTGGCTTAGGTGAGCAGATACTAATAGGGTGTACCACAACTGACACAGATTGGTAATGAATCCTCATAATATGTTAGAGTTTAAACCGATTCCTCTACTTGAAATAATATCGAAGTGACATATACACGGAAACAGAGGACCCACCAGACAGTATTTTAGCTCTGGGTCGTCTGTGTTACTGCAAGTGTCAAATAGAGTATTTGCCCGAGGTGACTTTTATGTAAATTGCTGAACCAAAGCTGTCCGTCTGTAATACAAATGAGTTGCAATGTCACGATGATATTTAAATTCGAGAAGATAAAACGACAGGAATTTGCTGAATACTAACGCAACGTATCGGCATAGTGCTTTTTTTTTATATTGGATATGTTATGCCATATGCTTTCAGGCAAAATTAGTTGGTGATTTGAGACAGACTTTTTAATTGTACCGTATTTTTTTTTGTATAAACTGTGCATTTAAATAAATTCATAATTTACTAAATTTTTCTTAATATCGCTTAAATTGTTCTAAAATATTATCCCACTCTATGTAGTACAGAGGACTAACACACCGCCAGTATTTTCAATTTTACCTTAGTTTTCTTAAAAATATTGATTATTAGTTATTGTTGAAACAAAATCAAATAGAAATGCAAAATTGTTCAACTGCTTAAAACTTATCATCTGTATGACTCGAGGGGCATTTTGATAAGTGGACCAAATAGTTTTAACATTAAATAGATCTCATAATCCTGTATAGCTGTAGTAACAGCTCTAGTTGTTCTGTGTGACCGTATCGAATATTGGTTATTACAATCATGAGTTTAGTGTTTCATCGAGAAAGGGCAAGTTACAACATCGTTTTAATGTATTATTGAGAAATGGTTTTGGGTTATTGTACTTTTTTTAAAAGAAAAAGCAGACGTGTTAAACGCACGATGACTGCGATAGTCAAAAGTACGCGCTAAAGTTCCAACGCGCTGTTGGGCACATATTTGGTTGGGTTGATGTCTCGTTTGTTTGGCGCAGAAATCACAGGAAATAAAAACAAAATCCACTAAACTCGTGCAAATCCCTTCACCCGTGTCGTGTTTTGTGCCAAGGTGTTCTTGTTATATCTAAAAAAATGGAATCACATCGGAGTAATTGTTTTCATTGGTTATATTTGGTTCTATCCAAAAGTTTCGTGTGCTTATGTAAAGACATGTTGGCTTTTTTATTACCAGTATGCAACAAACATGTCTGGATCAACCGGTTATAATTCTGAAGTTCACAGTCAGAGGATAGACGCCAAAACACGTTTAACTTTTACAGATTTATTTCCTACTGTCTTCGACCGAAACTCTAATATCGTTTAGAGCATTTATATTTCTAGATTTATTGGAAAACTATGAGTTATTGTCAGATTTAACACAGTTACTGTCATCGTTCGACAATGCCTCCTTTTTTGTGGGGAAATAATTTCCAACGGGTCTTAGCCGTGATTGATAACGTTATCTAACATATTGCAAACCTAACCATAAATAAGCATGTCAAAGTATAATGGCATCTGGAAGACAACTCTAAAAAATACGATTTCATCAGTGATACTGAGCTCAATAAAAAGATAAGGAAAGCTGTTGCTATTGTTCGGATTGGTAATTCGGCGAATCTGTAATGCTGATAAATCGACCGATGGTAATATATATATGTTAGACGCCACGTTGTGATTGACTACCAATTTTGTACTTATAAGTCTTGTTCCGATCGAATTCGAACCAAACAATCTGTCTTACCTGACAAAAAAAGTGAATGTGCCTCTCTCCATGTGTTCAGAAATGGGGTTTTAGAAAGACAACCTATATCGATATCCCATAATGTGTCTGGGTTGAGTGTCTACCAGGTGTCAATATGATAAAACTGGGGCACCTTTGCAATGCGGTTCGCCCAACATCAGGGATGCACACCGCAGTGTTACGTTGATTTAATAACTCTATAAACACAGTTCAATCAATCGAAACAATTGATGTTACACAAACGAATAATAACTATCTTTGAGAAGAGATTAACCGCAATAAATATTAAATCATTCATCGGAAACGAAATTCAACCGTGTGACTATGACATAGATGGGTTCTCTGATGAAACATTAATCACATATCTGCTGAATAATAATTTGAGTAAGTTAACCGTGTGTTTATAAAGGTTGATGCTCTCGGAATTTTGTCCTGACTTGTAGTGGAGTCTTGCACTATAAAAATGGACATTCTGTTATTCGTCGTCTTGTCTGTTGTCATTGTTATTTATTGCTCGTTATTTGTTGTTTTCGTTTACAGCTAACCTTACTTACGAGCCAAAACACCAACATATCGAACGACAACCGTCAACCGTCGGACGAGTGAGACCTGTCCCAATTATTAATACACTCAGGGGATGTTGGAAGTATGTATATTACGAAACCATCCAGCCATCATTTTAGTTCGGTACTGAATGGAAATAAATCAGACCACACTTTATTGATCCCTTGACGCGATGTCATGTATGTGTGAACACAGAGCTACTCTAAACCATGAGTTTGTGAATGTATTATGTGTGTAACGGTGTAATCAGCTGTTCCTTTGGTCAGTGAATTATCCCAATGAAGACGTTTTGATCTCAATATGTTCACGTACCTCTTCGTCTTTTTTTAAAATAGAGCTTTTTAATACACAAAATCAGCACCTTTCTGCTTTTCCTGGTAAAAAGTACCACAGACATTATCTGTTCCACACAGAAAGGCTGCCACTAACGGCGACAAAAGTACACCGAGAGGATGTGCAATAGTCCACGCTGTAAGAGAATCCGAGATGTGTTACCCCCAGGACAGACCGTTGTGATATATCGCTTGTATCCCAGGTATATCCCTACATCGGAGACGAGATAAACCTTTATGTGATCTGAAAATACAGTCCTTCACGCGTCCACGTTTGAAATACAAGAATTCCGAGGCAGTTTTTTTAAACAGTATTTACAATTAGTTACATCGGCACAATAACAATAACTTATTCAACATCATTGATCAAAATGTAGATTTAGTCCGTTAAGAATGGCAATGTGGAATCCATAACGGTGGCAATGGATAATGCCTGACTCATTTAAAATACGTATGGAATAAAATAACTGTATACATCCCAGACCTATCATTTAACATATCCTTCGCATATTACAATAATTGTATAATACTTCACACCCAACACGTTTATGCCTCTTGACGTCAAAATGAGGTATTGTCTCCTACAATCTGCAATCACTTAACAATTATTCATAAACACAACGCATGACGCCACTTGCAATAAATACCATGTACCGCTACCATACTTTCATATTCAGCGAATCTCGATCCAAATGACTGTATCCAATACGACATCGCTATGCAACCACTTGGTCCCTTCGAAACATTCCATGGGATTAAAAATTGGAGTCCGTGGTAGACTGATTTGTATAGAGCTTATTCTGGATGACTGATCCCTTGAACACTGTCAGAGTTTAAAAATCTATTAAGAAATGTTGGGCTTAGGGTCTTTATGGTATATTTTGAATGAACAATGGGTTTGTTGATGGGTCTGTGTTATTTATGATGGATATTGAATATCGACACGTGTCTTATTGAAACTAAACGCCTCAGTCTGACACAACATTACGTTTAAAAAGTATAGCCCAAATTTCGTACCGCATTTCTCGAGTCGAACATGTATTAAACGAAAAGGGATTTTCAGCATAGTAGTATTTCATAATATATTTTGTGCTCTTTTACGGGTATGATACACAATGTTTGCATTGTATGACTTGCCTATCTTGTAAGTGACTCTAATGGATTATGAGTATATTATAGGCTTTTGACGTCACTGAAACTTGATTGGAAGATAGTTATGTGGAACAGTAGTTGGAGATTCAACGGAATAGATCTTGATTATGTTGAGCTGTGCTAGGTAACTCGGCTCAAGTTGTCAAATTAGGCAATAATCATTGGCGATTCACTGAAACTGAAAATGTCTTGCAAGGAAAGTTTTATTACATTTTGAATAAGATGTGCTCTAGTTTAAGTTGTCTTCAAGTGTGCCCCCTCCCCCACAGAAATACAATTAATAAAAAATAACAGGGTTGATGGAATTACTGTTGCCAATTGATCAAATAGTCATGTCTATAAAGATTCAATACACAATGCAACTCGTCTTCCAGCTTGAATTATACTGCATTCAGACCTGATAAAACTCGAGATGACACACTGTACGCTAATTCTATTATCCATATCAGCGATTTGTCACCCCCGGTACTTTATTACAAAACAAATATAACATGTCATGTTTGTGTTGTACTGGATGGATTACTTGTTTTCAGGCATGCATTTATCACCGTGATATAAAATGTAATACAATTTATCTGTATTTATCATGTCCTGATGCTCGTATTTTATGCAAACATCATTCATTCGTTTTTTTATTCTCTGAATTAATTTAATGATCGTATAAATGCATAACATGTAAACGAGCATTCCGCAAACTGATATGTATGAGAGACACCCTGCGTCAATGATGAAAGAATGATGTTCGGGCCGTGATATGATTGTTCTAACATGTAGCATAGAATTCTTGGCGACTGCATCGTCCTTGCTTTTTTAAGAAATTATTTAGGTTTAATCTACATTTTTGAAGAAAAAACAGACGTAAACTGTTTGCTTAAAAGTCTGTTCCTATAAAGCTTATATACTTCTTCCCCGTTGGTACTCATATCTAACAGAACTAATCGTTGTATGTCAGTGGGAAAAGATAAATCTGAAATAAACAATCACTCGTCTGACACAAAATTAAAATGTTTGATTTAATTGAAAACACAAAAGCGGACCAGCGTATGAAACACCAATCACAGTTCTACTGAAAATTAATTCCTTCCCTGAACATAAATAATAGATTTTTTGTTCGTGAAAACTAATCATTTTTGTTGTTATGGCGTTTCCCTTATGTTAACGTGTAGGTTATTACTTCCACGTGGTGAGTTGTAGAATTTTCTTCGTTTTTCTCTTGACTTCGTTACTCTTGACTTCGTTTAATATCATTTGTGTATATTTTGACCATTTAAACGTAAATATTAATATCCATGACCTCTTAATGTCTGTTCTTTGCAGTTATTTTTCTAATTCGTGTAGGCTTACGTTCCCCGGTTGCCTCGGATAGTGACAACATATAAACAATGTATCAACTATAAACTATTTAGTTTGCGGTTTGGACTGATGCCCAATCACTCGTCTGACACAAAATTAAAATGTTTGATTTAATTGAAAACACAAAAGCGGACCAGCGTATGAAACACCA